>PVJO010004795.1:0-105500 GCA_004026905.1 Hystrix cristata
TCTACTAGACTAGTGGTTTAGCGTTCATTAAAGATAAATTTCTCTGTCTGGTTCATCTTTGTGTCTGTCATAGTACTTAGCAGAGTTCTACCTAAAGTGAAGATATATGAATAAATGAATGATTTTAGTTGTACCTACCTACCTATTTCTCACTTATTTTTTGCCTCTTGGATTCTTCCATAACCTCAGTTACTACCACTCTTGTGTTGGCTTCCTGTGTTTAAGCCACATTGGCCTCCATACAAGTTCTGGTTTAAACATAAAATGTCCCTCAAAACTCTCCTGTTAAGAAGTGGGGCTTTTAGAAAGTGATTGGATCATGGGGATGTTATTCTCATCAGTGGATTAATCCACTGGTGAATTCATAACTGAATATGCTGTCAGGAGGTGGAGCCTTGTTGGAAGAAGCAGGTCACAGGATGGGGGTGACCTGGAAGATTTATTCCTGTCCCTGGTTCCTCCTTTCTCTCTCTGCTCCCCAGCTCCCATGGTGTGAGCAGCTTTCTTCCACCATGCCCATTCACCATGCAGTTTCTGCCTTGCAGCCAGCTAACCATTGACTGAACCCACTGAAACTGTGAACTAAAATGAACGTCTCCTCCTTTGAATTGTTGGTGTTGGGTATTGCGTTTCAGTGATGGGAAAGTGATTAACACAATACTATTCTCTAAATAAAGAAGCACACCCTATCTCAGGGTCTATGCACTTGCTTTCCCTTCTGCTTTGAAGGTCCTTCCTTCAGAAATCCATCTGTTTAATCTCTCATCTCATTCAAATCGCTTCTTCAGTGTCACTTCTACACAGAGATTTTCTCTGGCCACCTTATCAATGACGGTATTATTTTCTCTCACCTGCCATACTCTGTCATATCACCTTTATTTATTTTTCTTCATAGCATTTAGCACTAAATGACAATGTATTATAAATGCCACTGTTGCTTATCTATCTCTCCTAATAGTTTAGGAGCTCTCTGAAGGCAGGGGCCCTAGTTTTTTGCTCACCTCAATGATCTCTGGTGCTTTGAAATGTCTGGAACATAGAACTCCTTCAATAAATATTTGTTGAGTTAGTGCTGAGTTAATTGGTGTACATATAACTAAATTTATTTTTTTCAGCAGTTCAAAATCTTAGTATGATTACTGACTCCATTTTACCTATGACTGAACAGAGACCCAGAGAGATTATTTAATATGCTTAAGGAGATGCAGCTAGTGAATAATTGATCTGAGATTTGAACTCAAATATGTGCCTTTTGAAACTAGTCAGGTCAGCCTCACGTACGGGACAAATTCCTACTGAAACATGCATATAAAATTAGGAGAGGCAGGTTGGGGTCCAACAACAATTGAGAAGGATAAAAAGAATACCGATGTGTGGGAAAGCACTAAGCATTTTCTTACAGGTCTGCAGCCCTCTTTGAACATTGCAGCCGATCAGCTCGCTCTGAGAATCTTCACCTCCCTTGCTCCCCCAGTCAGTCTCTATCTGTTGTTTCACTAGCCTGGCGGATTTAAATAGTGGTGTCAGCAAAGTGGTGACCAGATAAGTAAAGCAATGGCTCAGGAAAACAGAAAAGACAGGTCAGATGATGCAAGATCATCCAGATGTCAGGCACTGTGTGCTTGCACACTCGCCTATTCAAGTCATCATTTTAAAAAAAAATATTTCTGATAAGCCCAACAGATGGACTGCTTCCCCCAGGGCCTCGCTGCGTGAATTACTGCAGGCATCTGCTGCCTTATTCTTCCTGATTGGTTTCTACTGGGTTGGAGCAAAATCAGAAGCTTCTGCACCAAGTGCAAGGGCAGAAGAGCTTCCAGGAACCCCTGGGAAAGATTGAAAAGGTCAATCAAGAGGTGATTGGGAGCTTTGCATGCCAAGACCCTCTCCTGTCCCCTGGTGGTTTGAAAAGGGGATTGGAACAACACTCACCCTCTTTGCAGGTTCACTGATGCTTCACTTAAGAACAAGAAGGAAGGAATCCTGGGGAATCCCACACACAGCTGCTCAGCATGGAATTGTCCCCATCATCATTCAGACAGGACTTGACTCCAAGTCTGGGGTGAAGCAGAACTTGGTTGGAATTTGGGTCGTAGCTGAGTGAAACAGAGATGGTTATTTCGTCTGAGTCTTAGATTTCTCCTCTGTGAAGTGGAAATAATACTACTTGGCATTACTGTGAAGAGTACATGCCATCAAGTACTGATGCTCTACGACTACATCTGACATAATAATGGGGCGCCAGGAGGTGGTTAACTCTTACTGGGTTTGGAAACTAGAGGGGCTGGATCTTTATATGATTGGCTCTCTGGTCACCTTATGGTTTTTCCTTCTTTGTAGGCATAGACAGCTTTTTTCTGTCTCGTAGAACAGTGGATCTCAAAATAGGCTTTTGTAAGAATTGTCTGGGTTTCTATTTAAAAATATACCACCTCAGTTCCCATTTCTCAGATTGCCTATTTCAGTAGATGGTGATAGGGCTGAGAAATCTGTTTTTACCAGAATGCCTTTGCTGTAGGCCGAATGTTTGTGTCCCTGCTTCCCAAATTCATGTATTGTAATCCCAACTCCCAGCGTGATGGTATTAGGAAGCAGAGCTTTCGGGAGGGGATCAATGAATGAGGTTAGCGCCCTTAAAAAAGAGTCTCCAGAGAGCCGTCTCACCCTTCCACCATTTGAAGACACAGTGAAAAGATGGTCACCATCTAGGAATGAGGAAATCGGTCTTCTCCAGACACCACATCTTCTGGCACCTTAATCTTAGGCTTCTCAGCCTCTAGAACAGTAAGAAATTTCTATTGTTTATAAGTCTTGTCTGTAGTGTTCTCTTATACTGGCCCAAATGGATTAAGACACCCCTCATCACTCTCTAGGGTAGGTAATTTTGGCGAGTGCTGATAAAGCCTGCTTGACTCAAATGCAAAATATTCTTATAAAGACCAAAATAGAAATGAATAGTCCCTCAAACCCCTTTGGGTGTGCAATTTGCATAGTTATGGCACCTTTTCATCAAGTGCAAATGAAACCCAAATGAATCTTTACTGTGACCCAGAAAGAATGTCTCCTGGTGGCAGGGAATGGGGAGAGGGACAAAAGCCTGGGTACCATAGGGAAATTAACACCAGCCACAAGACACCTGGCTTCTAGCTTCTGAGCTGGAGTCATGCAACTTTGGCATGCCACTTTTAGGTCTGTTCCTTCTCCTGTAAAGTGAGAGTGGTACTCCCTGACCTGTGTCCATTTCAGAGATACCCTGGGTTTAGATGAAATAAGCAGGCTACAAAAAGAGCAACTGCTTAGTGAGCATAGAAGACAAAAGAATTATTGTTATTGATTGATTGGTCTGGAAAGTAAAGGCCAGTCACCCCCTATTATCAGCTGGAGTCTAAAGGGGGAAAACAGAAAAGAACTCAAGTGTTTTCAACAGAGGCAATTTAATGCAGGGAACAGCCCACAGCAGTGTTGGAAGAGCTGCTAAGATAAATTGGTGATGATGAGGTAGCTCAAAGGTTAGCAAGAATAGAAAGTTACTAGCATTTATAGATTCAAAAGAAAAACAGAGCACATAATGTTTCAGAGTCCCTGATGGGCTCATCTCGGGGGAGCTGGAGCCGTGGAGGAAAGGTAGTGACTGCTGGAGGCGCGCACTGGTGGAGAGGGAGCAGAGACATACCATGCTCCCACCTCCTCCATCCGGTTCCCTCCTGGCGCCCCCACTGGCCAAACAGAGGAACATTTCTCCTCTGTAGAACTCAGTCCCTTCTGCTGCTCCCTCTGCAAGAGTGTGGTGCCCAGTTAGTGAGCATAGTTTCCCAAACAAGCCCACAGCACCACCTCCCTAGACAGCAGCCTCCATGTTCACCAACACTGCAATAATCAGAACTCTTTATTAACGCACCCTTCTGGTTCCTTAAATTCCAATGTGGTCCCTTATAATCCCAAGATATCTTAATCCAAAGAGCAGAAAGTTATGTTTAGAGAACATTTCCCACCTGAATACAGAGAGTGGGCTTCTGACATCTTAATACATACATGGTAGATATCATAGCTATAAAACCTAGAATATCTGATGATTATTTGACTGAGGTTAACTGGGTAAAGTTTAGGCAAAGTTTGGCTAAACCTACAAATACTTCCCTGTTTTTGTAGACAAGGAAAAATAGTATTGACTACACATGTAGATAAAACTTAGCTTAGTGCCATCTCTTTTCTCAAGAATCTTGGCCACTGTGGATCCAGCCCTCCACAACCTTAGCCTTTCAGACTTTTTAAAAATTTGGAGTTGAACTCTTAAGTGCAGCTGAGGTACATTGTGGAGTAGGGTAGATTTCTTGGTTCTAAGCCTAGTCCCATTAACAAAGAGCTGTGTCCAGGCAGAAGATCTATATATCAGGACCCTCTTTGCCCTCAGATGCATCCTCCACTTTCCCTTCTCACGGCACCCTCCTGTCTCGCCTCTCTGGGTCTGATGTCTGAGGCTGGAAGATTTCTCAGGCTGTTGTGTCTCAGCAACTCAGCTAATTCAGGGCTCTTTCCCTAGCGAGTGCCAAACAACCAGAGACCACATGGATCCCACCTATTTTGCAATCCAGCCTGAAATCTAGGGTCAGGACGGATGGCTGGAGAGTGTGACTCAAAGATCCCGTGCACTGGCATTGTGTGTTCTCATAAAAAGGTCTGATTCCTTGGGTATCTTCTTAGACTTAAGACTTGGACTCTCTGAGGGTAGAGTCAGAGATTCTGCCTTGGCCTTCCTAGGAGATTCTCATACATCTTA
Source organism: Hystrix cristata (assembly GCA_004026905.1). Lineage (NCBI taxonomy): Eukaryota > Metazoa > Chordata > Mammalia > Rodentia > Hystricidae > Hystrix > Hystrix cristata. The sequence continues at coordinate 4,778 of PVJO010004795.1, forward strand.
ATATGAACTCATGGAAATGTATTGCATGAAAAATGTATGAAAGAATGAATGAAGCAATAAATGGAGACAGTATCATATATATCCATTCTCTGTGGTGGTCTATTTAAGTTGTTTTCAATTGTGCATTTTGCAAACAGTGTTGTGGAGAATATTTCCGTACTGTCACCTTGTGAGTGTGCAATAAAGTTTCCCTGGGCTTGTATCTGAACACAGATTTGCCATGCGCATCTTCCTCTTTACTAGATACTAAACAAATCGCTCTCCAAAGTGTTTGTAAGAATCCACACTTCAGAAATAGCAGTGGGTAAGAATTCCTTTCTCACCGCATCATGACCAACAACCATTATAATCAGTCTTTTTAGTCTCATCAATTTGAAAAACGTGGGGTAGCCTCGTGTGCTAATTTGTACTGCTCTGATTATCAGAGAGGTTGAGTATGTTTTATCAGTTTAATGATGCTTATTTTTATTGACTTTCTTCTATGCTTTCTTAATTTCAGCAGTGAATTTGCATTATAAGACTGTGTATTTCTTTCAAAGTGGGACTGACATCAATAAGGCAATTTTCATTTGAAAGAAAAAAGAGTGAGTTGTATAAGCACTTATACTGTCTCAATTTTGCTGGTGCAAGAAATTGGCTGCTCAGCCCTGGAAGACACAGTGGTCCTTTCCAAGTTGAGGGTGCGGACGGGAAATCTCTAGGAACGTCCTGCTTTTCCCCTGGAGATGGTAGGTCACATGTGAAGGTCAAAGTAAGCCTCCCAAGCCAAGTTCCTGCTGCTCCAGCTCCGAGGCTTGAGCTGCCTCTCTCTTCCGTGCTCCTGCTCTGAGTTTTGTGTTCTTCTTGGTTCTCAAAAGAAGACTTTGTGTCCAAGAGTCTTTGCCTCATGCTTAGTCTTGAGGTCTCCTAGGAGTTTCTGGTAGTTACTGTGGGAAACATAGCAAAGAGATGCAAGCCTTTAGCCAATGATACCATCAAAAACAAAGGAGCTGGGCACACACCAGTGGATCGTCTTGAGCTTGTCCTCATTAATGTGTTGGTCATACTTCTGGAATTGATCACTTCCCACCCCGCATCTTATCTTTCTCTCTCTAAATTCCCAGATCTAGGACTCAAGGACTTTTTTGCTTCCTCTTGTGTAAGGTAAGCAGTCATCTTTCTCCAAAAACTCCCACAAGTGAGAGTCACCATCCCTCGTAGAAATTCCTGGGCAGGGTTAGTTTCTGATGGAGTCTTCTGCCTTAGTTCTTCCTGCTCCTGTTTTGAAGTGACCACATGGGAAGTGGAGGTTCCAAGTACAAGGACTCTTTTTTGCTGTCGCTTGCCCACGCTTGCCCTCTATCATTCTGTGATCAGCCCAGAGCATGGTACAGGGACAAGGCAGCAGATGAGATGGAAGAGGCAGAAGAGACAAGGGCTTCTGGGAAGAGAGGTGGGAAGCTCCAAAGAAGGGGCATCAAGGCAGGAAGGGGAGACGCTAGGAGCCCACAGATCTTCATGGAGCAGTCTAGGGGCAGACGGCGATATTGCTGAGAAGAGCCTGTTTGTAGCCTATCATCGGGGCTGGGGATTTAGCTCGGTGATTAGAGTGCTTGCCTTGTAGCCTATCATCTTCCCTAGACTCCCCTCACCCCACCTGGGCCCCTTTGCCCTGAGAGACTGGTTAATGAGCTAACGCTCTCTGGTTGATTGTCTAATTCTGCCACTTGGCAAATATTTATTGAGTTCCTCCTGTATGCCAGGTACTGTGCTGGGTAGGATGGGCGGGGGTGGGAATGGTGCAGAGAAAACCTGTCTTCGCCCCTGTTGTCACACAGCAGGGCTTTAAGTGAGTAAGATGGACAATCAAATTTGTTGGCCTGCAGACAGAAGTGTCTGGACCAGGATGTGCTCTGGGAGTGGAAGGAAGGTCAGCCCTGGATGCTTTAATGACCGAGAGTGGGCTGGATACTCAACAGGGAGCAAGTGCTCAGAGGAAGCGTAGAGTTTAGGGACAGACAGGTCCTCATCAGGGACTCTGCCTGTACTGGAAGGTTCTCTCTAGAGCTGAGAAACAAAGCGGGTAAAGCACCAAACACAGTGCATGTTATAAAGTAGTTCCTCAACAAAATGTTCTTTTTCTATTCCCCTCGTTGCTCTTTTTCTTTCTTCCTTTAAAATTCCCCCCCACCCCTGGTCTTTCCTGTATCTAGTTGAACTCCGTCTCTACCTGCCTTCTTAGCATTTCTTAGAGCAGAGATGTGCACAGGTTTTCTGCATAGGACCAGGCAGCAAATACTCAGGCTTTGCAAGCCAGACAGTCTCTATCTTGAGTACCGAACCGTGCTGTTGTGGACAAGCCCACGTTGGCTTTGTTCCAACAGAGCCACAGTTACGAGTGCTGAATTTTGAATTCCATGTATTTTCACATTTAATAATATTCTTCTTTTTTTTTTTTCCAATCACTTAAAAATGTAAAAAACATTTTAAGCTTACAGGCGGTAGAAATGGCAGGCTGGATTTGGCCCAGCGGCTCTAGTTCATTGATCCCTGATTATAGCAATAGTGTTTATATTTTGAAGTTTGCGACCAACCTCTTGGAACATGCCAGGAAAGCTGTCTACTCAATTCATTCATTCATTCATTCATTCATGTTAGAGATATTTTTGAGGTTTCCTGGGCTCTAGGTGTTCTGGCAGCTGCTGTAACTGTAGCTGTGTGCAACCTGAAGTCCTGCCTGCAGGAAGCTTACAGTCTGCACACTAAATGAGCAAGCAAAATAAGTCTTTCTATTCGAAGCGCTGCGATCTGAGGCTGGAGAGGAGGCGATGCTGTCAGCCTGGGAAGCCAGGGCACGCTTGCCATGGCGGGCATGTGGGAGCTAAAAGCTACAGCTTGAGCAAGGGGCAGCCTGGGCAAGAGGTGGAGGCCAGCTGGAGGCAGCGAGAGGGTACAGGAAGGGGGTAGGCCTCAGGCACGGGCAGAAAAGGACCCCGTGGGGCCTGAGCACCGCGATCTGGGTCTGGCTGAAGGATAGTATGACAACCACAGGCAGGTCTTCTACGTCATGAAGAAAGTTTGCTTCCTCCCACTGAAAGCAATGGAACAAGCGGGAAGTGAGTCAAGCAATTTCTGGGGAAAAATGACGAGCACTGATTCACATCACTTTGGCTGAGCGTAGAAGCCCATCCCCAGAAAAATGCACTTAGTTACATACTCCCTGTTATTTTGATTGTTGTTAGTATTTTCTAGAGGTTTCTAGGTTTCCCTTAAAGTCCAAATGTGAAGTCAAAAATTCTGGGGTTAAGGGAAGGAAAAGGTGGAAGGAAAAGCCCACTCTCTACAAAGAAATGGAAAATGATCCCTGGAAACTCAAGCTGGTACTTGCTGGACTACGTCAGTCGCTTCTTCTCTGGGGTCTTCTTTGTGGCCCAGCTGGGGTGAGGCTTGCTAGGGAATGGGAGGAAATGGTTGCTCCAACCTTTGGGGTCATCTGTACATGTAGCCTCCAAACTGACGGAGGCTACCAAAGGTCAGGGTTTGCGTGCAAAGGTCCGGAGGTGGGGTGTCTGCCCCAGGTCCTAGTTGTCCTCCTCTAATCTCCAGCATGCGTGCATGCGTGCACACACACACACACACACTTCTAAGGAACCAGGGCCTGCAGACCTGTGTCTGTGGTGCCCACCCCAGTGCTCTCTGCCAGTCCCTGCAGTGCAGACCTCTTGCAGATCTGCCTGCAGCCCTGTGACCCAGGGCCGTACCTCAGGTCCTCCTTGCTCCACAGAGAGTATTGGGCCCTGACTCAGGTTCTCCTGCTCTGACCCAGTGGCCACCTGTGCTCCTGGGGCACTCCCCGCAGGCTGGGAAACTTGCAGAGAGCAGTTAATCACTAACCAGCTGGAGATAAGAGCCAGAGAATGAAACAATTGAGAAAGTGCCCCACCCAGCGCTAAGAGCTTCCCTGCCTGCACATGCCAGGACCCAGCCTGCCAGCGAATCAAACTGAGGTTGTTCCTGAGAGAAATCCACATGCCAGTCTTTGGAATGGGGGGAGGCTGCAGAACCCCCGAGGCCGAGGGTCTGATGGCGGCTGCTGTCCTTTCCCCTCTAGGGCCATTTCTTTCGGCCAAGCCTCAGCCCTGAGGATGAAAGGGGACGGCTGCTTAGGTAGCTCAGGAGGTTTCCTTCATCTGTAAGGTCAAGGTCTGGAAGTCAGCTTTGTCCGTTTTCTGTGCCAGCTCTGTGGGACATGGAGATCCAAGATAAATCAGGCAGGCGCTCAGCCCTCTCCCAGTTCACAGTGGAAAGACACAGAGGCAGGTGGAATGCCTGCCAGTAATCTACAGACTGCAGTGTTGGAGGAGTAGCCAGACAGGCCGAGATCAAAGAGGAAGGGGTCAGCCTTCAGTGGGAGGTCAGGAAGGGTGCTTGGGCAGGTCATGATCACAGTACTCAACAGGGCAGTTGGCAGCAGCAGGCGTTAGCCTAGGACATGCCTCCAGTGTGTAATCTCACCACCACCCGCCTGAGAGGCATGAGTCTTACTTTACAAGTGGAAGTGTTGCCCCCAAAATCTTCCTGACCTTACAGCTACACGGCTTTCCTTCCAATTGCCCCTTTCCCGTGGCTGATATCTGAAATGTTCTCAGTGAAGTGTGTTTTTTTTTTTTCCAGCCAAGACTTGGATTCTGGGGAAACCAAAAATACCAGACTTCCGTCCAGACGGCTAACAGCCATGTGTCCTCGGTATACACAATGGCCACCAGCGGGGCATTGCTGGGGGGCAGAAGAATGGAAGCGGTGCTGAAAACAGAGAGGAAATTCTCTCCATCTGAGAAAAGGGAGCACACACAGCACTTGGTTCCCAGTTTTTCTTAAGATCTTGCGAACCTGATTGGAAACCCCAAACTGCTTTTAATTTATGTCTTCCCAGAACTCCTGGATGAGTGTACCTACCTTTTCTTCTGATGATATTAGCAGGAATCTGGAATTACCTCATTGATTTTATTATCTCCAGTCTCTTCAGGATCTTGGAGATAAAAGCTTCCTCCCGAGATGCTTTTAGGGCACAGGCATCCAGTGACTTCCGGCTGCACCTTCAGCTCTGAGGCAGAAGCCATGGTGTCTGTTCTCTGGGGCTTTCCTTGGCTCAGCTCACAGTGGGGCTGCAGCTGGGTGGCGCTGGCCATCAACCTGGCCAGGGCAGACTCATCCCTTTTGGTCTCAGGGGCTCTTCAAGGATGGTTTAGAAGTTTGGATGAGGAGTAACTGGATGCCGGAGAAGAACATGTTGACTCCTGGGCAGAGTTTCAGGCCCAGCAGGAAGCCTGCCTGACTATATGACTCTCCTCGCTCCTGCCCTCTGACAACGGCCAAGCATTTTTTGAGGGCCTAACATGTGTAAGTGAGTCTAGGAAAAGCGCTTACTGTATGCTAACTCATTTAAACTTCCCAGTAGCTCTGCCCAGCAAGTTTAAGCAATGCGCTCGGCCTACATGGTGGGGAAGGAAAAGGGTTGGACTTTGAATCTAGACACACTGGCTCCAGTGGGAGTCTGCCAGGAATGCAGAGTCCCCAGCTTGCCCTAAACTCTCTGAATCAGCGTCTTCATTTTAACAGGTGCATATTGCAGTTTGAGAAGCACCACCTTCATTGTATTCCTGGGCTCTACTGGGAGCAGGTTAGTTCCCACACTACCGCGTTCACTCAGCCAGCCAGACATTACCCAGCTCTACTACTGTGCCAGGCAACTGATTGGGGTAAAGAGACAAATGTCCTCATGGGACTTTCAACCATGCTTCTCCCGAGGGCTGTGTAGGGATTAGGATGAAGTGGTGCAAGCAGCCAGGATGCTTAAATCCAAATCCTGGCGCCACCACTCACCGGCTGTGTGACTACGACTGAGTCATTGCATGTTCATAGGTCCCACATCCCTCTTTTACAAAGCAAGGCAGGTGAACCAGAAGAAATCTGGTGTGCAGTGTATTCTGTGTGCAGAGGGCTGACACCCGGTGGGCTTTCAGGGAGGATCTAAGAGAAGTATTGGCAATGACTAATGTGGGATTGTTATTAACTTGGGAACCGAAGGAGGACAGGTGTTTTTTTCTTGTGCGTATTTCTTGTACTCTTACTCCAAACCAGTTACTGCGCTATGTGCTTTTGACTCATGACATTAAGTCATGAATCTGAGAACTTGATGCTGTATAGTTACCATTGTTACCTCCATGTTACGGCTGAGGACTCAGGATTTAAGTCTAGGTCTGTTCAGTTCCAAGGCCCACATACTAAACCACTGCTCTGACGGCCTTGAGGAGATAATTGAAGTCATTATATGTCTGAATAGAAAGCCTATTGAGAAAGTGTCTCCAACCAAGACCATCAGCTTCCCAATCGGGCTAAACCTGGGACTCTCGACAGGACGGGAGGACAAAACGCCTCACCTTTAAGTGACTCTGACTCAAAGGGTCTGTGGCAGTCAGCCAGGCAGCTCTAGTTTGGTGAAGCTCCTAGTTAATCTGACGCGGAGCCTGGGTGGGGTTCATTGCCCTGGAGACAGACTGGAATCATTGGAACTGGGGGCTGTTTCCTCATTTAGAGCGGGAGGCTACTGGCTTCTGAGAATAAAGGGTCATTAACTGGGAGGGAGCTTCCTGTGTGTGACCTTTGCACTATGAAAGTGTGGAGATCAAGATAAGGGAGAGAAAACTGACAGCCAGAAGTTGGAATCCAGGTTTAGCTCTGAGGCTTCCTTTCCTGGAGACAGGTGGGTTAAATCCAGTGGTGGCTGGAAGGGGAGGGTGGTGGAGGAATTGAGGTGACAAATGTGGGATGAATTAAAACATTAAGCAGTGAAAATCTGGGATATTTCACTCTTAAAAACCAAACCACAGATTTTAGTATCTGTGTTATTGGTAGTTTCTCTAGAAGTGGCTCACAGATCAAAAGTATTCCATCTCCTTCTTTCCTCAAACAAAGAATTGGGGGGCTGGGGATTTAGCTCAGTGATTAGAGTGCTTGCCTTGCAAGCACAAGGCCCTGAGTTTGATCCCTGGCACCACAAAAACAAACAAACAAACAAACAAAACAAAACACAAAGAATTGGACAAGACAAGCCAAAAATGGTGCCAAAAGTTTATTTGAAAAATGCATGGTGGGGCTGGGGACTTAAATCAAGTGGTAGAGTGCTTGTCTAGCAAGCTCAAGTCCCTGAGTTAGATCCCCAGCACCACCGCCCCCCCCACCAATAAAAGAAAGAAAAGTCCATGGTGAATACGTGTGGAAGAAACCAGTTCTGCAGAGCAGACTTTGACCAAACAAAGAGGAAAAAGAGGGTAAAGAAAGAAAACTAGAAGCACGTGCTGTGTCTGGGAATCATGGGCACACGGTTCCGTGGAATATCAGCTCTCCGTGATGGCTGCTCTTCCTTTATGCTGTCCACAACTCGTGGGACCTCGCAAGAAGTTCTACATACCCAGTGGTGAGAATTATCTGGTGCTCTCCTGCAATCTTGTAATTGATAGGTCCTACTTATTTTCCCCAGACAGCTTTGCCATGCCGTAGCTCCTCTATCATCTGGGTCTTCAAAAGCAGAATTCCTTTTAGTTATTCCAGCCTGATGGCCCCACCACGTCCAAGTCCCCCAAGCATTTAGGAATTTCTCCATTTACCGTGTGTCCTATGAGCCTCTTAGTCTTTCCTCAAAATGATTCACTCATTACAGAATGAGCTTTGGTGGTCTCCAGCAGAGTAGGGTGACTATAGTTCACCACAACTTATTATATATTTTATAAAGAACTAGAAAAGAGGAGTTTAACTATTCCCAACACTAAGAAATGATAAATATTTAAGGACATGGAAATGCTAATTACCCTGATTTGATGATTACATGCTACATACGTGTATCAAATTGTCACACTTTACCCCATAAATATGTATGATTACTATGTATCAATAAAAAAGAATTTGCATGTATTTGCAAAGTGACTGTACCACTATCTCTAGTGGAGAACAAGGAACACTGGCCACACATTAAAATTTGCTATTAGTAAAGAGGCTAAAACCTGACAGTGGAACTGCTTTTTGCTTGGACTCTGCAGCCGCAGCTCTTTCTGTGGAGAGGAGACATTAGTACAAGGTGAATTCCTCTGAAGACTGGGGAGGAATAAAGGGAATTAGGACAGATACCCATTTCGCACTCTGTGATTCAATACTGTTTGATCCCGGGTCTGTGGATCATCTGAAACCATCTCCCCGACAGCTACTAATACATACTACAGCTCCAGACTATAAGCTCTATGAGGGCAAGCGTTCTTGTTTTATTTTATTTGAGATCTGTTCATGGACTGCTGTGTCGCCGGGCCCTGGATTGGTGCCTTGGGTAGAGCGGGTGCTTATATAATTATTAAAGATGTGCACTGTGGGGCTTATGGGCCTGATTATCCCAAACCTTATTTTCTTTTCATACCGAGAAGTTTAATATAAAGTGGAGAGTGAGTCCAAATAGCCATCCAAATATTTTGGTTGCTCCACCCGCGATTAGTTTCTCTTTTAGGGCTGAGAACTCCGGGAAACTCACCTGCAGGCCCGTCCCAATCTCAGCTTTTGCAAATTCTTGTTACTGCGCTGTGAGAGTTAGACAGAATCAGGGTTGGGCAAGTACTTTGAAAACCGTAAAGCCCTCCGCACAGGGGACAGTTTGAGGACATGCCTGACCGCGGCCCTGATGACATGGTGTTTGCTTCTGGCTGCTGTGAGACATGGGCCAAAGCCAAACTCTGGAGTCTAGAGCATTTTCTTAGCCCTCTTCTAAAAGAGAACCTGGTTGCTTCTCTCTGCTACTGGGTGATCATGCTGACAAGGGGAATGTATAGTGAGACCTCACAATATTGAGACCAGATTCTGTGTCCTCCTGCGTATTGGGAAGGGTGACCGAGGAGGCCCACGCCATCTTCCCTGTGAGTGTTTATTTTTAGTAAAACCATTATTATACAGCTACTAATATTACTAATAATATTAGTCCTACTAATAACACAAGAGCACCCGCCTGTCTGTGACTGAGCTGGCCTTGCCCGGAGGTGGGGGAACAGAGTCAATGAGCTTTGGAGCCTGATCTCAGCCCTTTGGTTCTATTACCAGCGTGTAAACCTGAGGGCCTTCTGTGTTTAACCCTAGGACTTATGGTTAGAACCTGCTAGAAATATCTCCCAGTGGTCATTGCCCTTCATAACACGCCTGTCACTCAAGGCTTAAGATTTCCCCAGCAATGAAAGAGAGGAACTAGCCACGTGAATCGAGGAAGCAGGATTTGTGTGACAGCTGCCAGGCTGGTGAGGCTGAGGGCCACTGCTAAGTCTGATACCATCTACTGTTGGGTGACACGCGTACTAAGTAGCACGGTAAGTGCTAGAGAAAGGAAGAGTCAAGGAGAGGAAGTAACACAGGTGGGGACTGACTGGTGGCAGGGAGCCAGCCCAACAGGAAGCTGTGTTTGGGTTGAGATCTGACGTATGGGTAGAGGTAAGCCAGGGGAAGAAGGAGAAGCAAATGTGCTCTGGGCATACACAGCATATGCGATCGCTGGAGGCCAGGGAAAGCAGGAGGGTGGTCGGCACATTTGGGTCACGTTATACTGTAAAATATATATAGAGTTTTCAGTTTCCTGGTTCTTGAAATCTTTGGAATCTCTAAAGTGATAAACATCTAAAAAGATACTCATGCTCACGCGTTGACTGATGGCTGGCCACCCCTAGGTGCCTTCGGGATGAAGAGTGGTCAAAGGAGAAACCAGCCATGTGATCAGACAGTTGGAACCCAGCTTACTTCTACCTCGAGGAGTGGCAGCGGGGTTGGTTGATCACCAAAGGCCAAGGTGAGTTGATCAACTTCTAATGAAGCCTTCATCAAATCCCCAAAAGGACTGTGCTTTAGGGTTTCCAGGACAGTGAACAGGAACAAGAACACAGCAAAGGTGGTATACTCCAACTCCACAGGGATGGAAGCCCCTGTGCTTGATACCCTCCCAGACCTTACTTAGGCATCTCTTTATCTACCTGTGTATTTGTATCCTTTAAAATTCTTTATAACAAACTAATAACGTAAGTGTTTCTCGAGTGTTCTGTGAGCCATTCCAGCAAATTAGTCAAATCTCAAGGAGTGGATTGGGGACCTCCAGAGTTCCAGGTCAGAAGCATAGGTTTAAAAAAAGATCTTGGAACTTGTAATTGATGTTGGAAGTGGAGTAGGGGACAGTCTGTGGAACTGAGCCCTCAGTCTGTGGGATCTGGTACTCTCTCCAGGATGGTGTGCCAGGACTAATTAGTGGCACCCGGTTGGTGTCCACCATGGCGTTGTTTGCTTGGTGTGTGGGAAAAATCTCACACCCATTTGGTCACAGAAGGGTTCTGTGTGAACACAGTAGGAGACGTTGCCTTTGTTTTTTCTATACACATACAAAAGGGAGAAGTACTTCAAGAGGAGTCTGGAGAACTAGTTCTTCTGAATTATTTTATGAAGGCTTGGCCTTATTCCAAAGTTCATGGGAACCATTAGTGGATGGTAAACAAGCAGATGCACATTATAGGAAGAACTCTGGGCTCTCTTCTTCTCTTACCCATGGCTGTGGGCTCCTTGAAGGGCTGTAGGGCAGAAGTTCACGAGACACACCCAGAATCAGAATTGTCCCCTTTCCATACAGGGCTTCAGGCTCAATTCACATACAACTTAGAGCAAGATGGCAACTAATGACTCAACCCCAAACAACAGAGCTGCCATGGGAAGGAGGCACCTGTAGGGTATCATGTACCTCGTTTGCTGGTGGCTTACTTACAGAACAGGATGCTAAGCCTCTTGTGCCTTCTAAACCCTTTTTATTCTCTCTTCTCCATCATGCCCTTCACCATCCCACCCCCTGCCCTTCTCTTTTCCATCCGTAGCTTTCCTCACCATGCCCAGATATTCTGGGTTTCAGCTGTACCGGAGACGAGGGCCAGAAAAGGTGCCTGGTGCTGGAGCTGGACAATCTGGTCTTCTAGTCCTTGCTCCATGAGCCACCAGCCACCTGAGAAGGGGCAGAACTACCTTTCCTCTCTGAACCTCTCTTTCCTTATCTCTAAGATGGGTGTGGTCTTGTGGGGATGGTGGAAGATTTCACTCAGGTTTTGTTCGTGAAATCGCTTTGTAAACTGCAAAGCTCTGAATCCATGTTTCTTTTGGATTACACATTGCTTTTCTGGAGGATTCTCCTGACAGATGACAGGGAGATGGATGGAGAGATCTGTTGTGCTGGGTATTTTTGTCTCATATAAATACAAATAAACACATCTGACACAAAATTAAAACAACAAGAAATGAACTCCCCAACCCCACCCGCTAGAAGCAACTATTAATTGTTTGTTGTATACCCCTCTGGAAAGGCACAAAATATGTATATTTTTTAAAATGCCGGCATCAGCTTTATTCTCCACCTTGTTTTTTCACTTTTTATGGACATCTTTTAACATCATGGCATGTAGCTCTCTCTTCTTAATGAACCGTAGTTTACTTAAACATTCTACTATTGAAGAACTATTGAAGTTACTTTCTGTTTTTAATCATATCTTTTTATGGCCTCTTGTACATGTCTCTATGTGAGAAATTTCTAGAAATGGAGTTGCTGAGTCAAAGAATGTGAGCGTTTTAAATTTTGATAAATACTGTCAAATTGTTCTCCACCAAGATGTAAAAATATAGCCTTCCATGGACAGAGTGTCTACCTCCCACGCCAGAACCAACCATGGGCATGACCAATTCTGCCGGGACTTTGAAACTCCTTGTTCCCGACTGGCTGTGCGGACACTGACCAGCTTCACCTCGCTGCTCCTTAACCAGATGGACCTGGGCTTTTATGACACTAGTAGGTAGTGCTATTGGAGAAATGGTTTCCCCAAAAGTGGTAGGGAGCAGGACCCTGGATCTTTGGAAAGCTTGGTTTGAGGATCACACGGACTATCCCTGTTCCATGGAGTGATACACTTTAAGCCTAGAATTACATCACAGTAAGTGATTAGTAATAATTTTGTTATCATAGAATGTGAAGACATACTGATCTTATGTCTGGTAGAGAAAGGAAAGAGGTGAAGAAGGTCAAAGTGTTAGTTTAACAAAGCATGTCTCTGTCCCTGTCCAACTGTGACTGGACTTGTGTTTGGGTAACATGAGTTATAGGTGCTACAGGCCTTTAGTGTTACAAAATGCAAAGCACCTGGTAACCAAATAGCATTTCCATGGAAAAAGTGCGTGGCTCAGTGCTGGGTGCAAGGCAGTGAGTGAACTTTCAGGAAGGGGAGGACAGCTAGAGATGGCAAGAAGGGGTGTTCTGCAGCCTCTGAAGGTAAAACAAGGGGCCAGTACGAAGCTCTGGGGCCCAGTTACCAAAGACGCAGGTTCCACCCTGGTGTGTCTGAAATAGGACTTAGGAACCTGAAGCTGGGGACACGCCTGTTTCCAGCACTCTGGGAGGCTGAGGCAGGAGGATTGCAAGTTCAATCCTAGCCTGGGAAACTTACTTATTTAGTAAGACCCTGCCAAAAACAAAAACAAAAACAAACAAAAAAAAAACCATAGAGTAGAGGGTGGGCTGGGGATGTACCTTTGTGTGAAGTCTCTGGGTTCAGTGCACAGTACACTCTCTCCTTCACAGAGAGTTAGGAAGCCTAGAAGGGCTTGTACTCAATTCAATTAACTCTTTTTAACCCCTCCAACCCCACAGCAAGGTGGGGGAGTCAAGCCAAAATGACCACGGGAAAACGGAGATCAGTGGAGATTGTGTAGAGCTGATGGCCTAGTCCTGGGGAAAGAAGAGGCAGAATTCAGAATACTAGAGTAAAAATTAACATAATTGAAAAGAGAAGAGCCTTTTACATATGTTACCTAACACAGTCCTCTTGGTAACTCTATAGAGTTAATACCGTTAAGACCCTCACTTATAATAAAAGATAAAGCCGAAGCTCAGTGATATTAAGTCTCTTGGCCAAGGTCACACAGCCATGGGGTGGGGCGGGGGGGGCACATGGGACACAAACTCAGGCCTATCTGACTGTAAACCAAAACGCCGCACATACTCTCTGTTCCGCATGGCAGGGTTCAACCTGGAGTTGGTTGCTGGACACGAGTGTGTAGGTTTTCGTTTTCTCTCTCGATGAAAAGATGACCTATTTTTACCCTATTACAAGATGCCATTGCCTAACTGCCACTGCAGAGGTGCGGGCATTTGACAAATCTTCTGCACCTCCCACCTACCCTCCTTCCTGGCCTTTTTTGCCTGCTGGGCAGTGGGGGCCGGGGCTGGAACACTTGGCAAGGCGAGGAGACTCTGCAGAGGGGTAGTAGGGACTGGGGGAGGTGCTTGTCCTTTTCGTTATTAAAACTCTAGTTGGGTCCCCAGTGCCCTGGTGGAGCCTCTAGACCTCCTGGAAGTCTTTGAGGTTATGGTTTATGACCTCGTAAACCGGACCGCCCTGGGCCTTGGTGTCGCCGCTCCAGCCTGTAATCATCTCTGCCCGGAGTGCTGCCTGGCTTTGTTCTGCAGTTAGCCGCTTCTGTTCTGTGCTCCTGAGTCACTCCGGCACACGTGTGCCCATCCAGCCTGGTGAGTCACTTGCCATCCCCACGGAGGGCAGTGCAGGCGGGGAAGGAGGAGGCACTGCCACCGAGTGGAGCTCCCGAGGACAGCCCCTTGCGGCTCCCCAAGGCTGTGGCAGACAGAACAGCCGAGAACTGTGGGGCAGAAGATGCTGCGGTGGGGACCCTGCACGCTGGGCCCCCTCGCCTGTGCTGCCTCACGGCAAGCTTTGCAGTGCTGGTTACGAGAGACAGTGTGCGCGGATGAAGGGCAAGTTTCCTCATCAGCCACCCTGGGTTTTAGATCTTTCTCAGCACTTAACTAGATGCTTGGCCTTGGCCCGATTTCCTTACTTCCCTGAGCCTCAGTTTCCTCGAGTGTAAAATGGGGATAAAAATAGTAACCGTGTCAAAGTGCTCTTGGTGCAAACAAAGGTACAAAGGCAGTGCCCCGTGAACTGCAAGGGCTGGGCGATGGCACGATGGTGTTATGATCACAGTGCCAATTCATACCCATTTTACACGTGGGAGAACTAAGCCTCGAGTTGTCCAAAGTGACATGGACAGTAAACAGTTGAGCTGGGATGAAAACTCTTGCTGGGGCCCTTTCCTATACAGCATAGGAATGGTCCGAATATTAGTCTGTTGTGGGCTGAGAAACAATCTATCCAAACTGCAATGGCATGTTGGCCCAGCAGGGTGTGTGTGTGTGGGGGTTGTTTTCGCCTCTGTGTGAAGCTGGAGAGCAATACAATAACAGTATGCAAATATTTACTTGGGGTTCTGGGAAACCCAGCCTGGTTTTAGCATACGCCATCTCCCAGCAAGCAAGGGCTTGCCTGCTGGTTCCCCTGCTTCCCAACACTGATCAGATTGCCCGTGTATAGTAAAATGCCGATTTCCTTTTCTTTGGAGGGGGAGCAAAGCTGTCCACGCCTGCTGAGGACCAGGGAGAGGCTCCAGGTCAGGCAGACTGGTTTCCACCTATCTTTCACAGCGGTGTGACCTTGGGCAAGTTACTTAATCTCTCTTAGCTTCAGCTTCCTCATCCTTAACACGGGATATTACAGTGTGACTTTAGAGAGGGTCTTTGTGAGAATTAAATGCGAAATTGAATGTAAATAATATTCATAGTCTCTGGCATATAGTCAGGACTTCATAAAAATAATAAAGCTAAAGTGGGTATATTTGGGGTTTGCTTGCATTACAAGCAAGTCTTTTGCTTCTTGTCAGAGTCCCGGGCAAGAGCACATCTCTGTAGCCACATGATCTTTGACGTATTAGCTTTCAAAAGCGAGATGGCCCCATTAACCAGCTCGTAGGTTCTTTGATTCACCTGCATGTGCACTGCTGTCAGTTCATCTTCCAAAGGTATCAATCACTGTGACAATTAATGGCTCACTGATCATCCTCCCAAATACTTCTATTTCTTTCTTCCTAGGGGCAGCCCTGGGCTTAGTGTCATCTTCATCTGCAGAGAGGAAAATGGCTCAGAGGGGCAGATAACTGGCCAAGGACACATAGCTGCTAGGACAAACTGAGAGAGAATGGCGGAGGCGGCCCTGCAGTGTTCCTCTGGGTGTCCTTGGCTCCTCACAGCGCTCCTGGGTGTCCTCCTTCCTGTAGTTGCTGCAGTGCTTTATGCCAGTAAGTGCTCGATGCCTTCCGTGGGTTTGCTTGCCAACTGCAATTAGAGTCGTCTGTGTCTGGAGGGGTCCCACTGGCCTGAAGCCTGAGGAGCTCTGTCATGGTGCTCAGAGCAGCCACTAGAGACCATGAACTTGACCTCAGGCCCCTGTCTGCCATGTACCGAGTGCGCGACCTCGGGAAAGTCACCAAACCCAATGGGGCCATTGTGCTGATCATCTTGTCTGCACGACAGGTCTCAGGGACACGCGGGGATCTAATGAGATGCACAATGAAACAGTCTCCAGAGCACAGTAAACATCCCGGGCCTGAGGCTGATGCTCCTGTTTCTAGGTGAGGCCCTAGGGCCCTGGCGCTGGCTCTTTAGCCTTTGAGCAGAGCCATCCAATTTAATTCTGTGAGTAGGCCTGAATGTCCTACTATGTGGCTGGAGTTCAGCCAAGAGTTTCTGGAAATCTCACCACAAAGGAGACCCTATCTGCCTGGGTTAGCCAGGCTGGCTGGAGAAAGTGGTACCCACCTGCCTCCCCCAAGCAGCCCCACACGGCAGAATAAGAAGCACACTGTCACCTCACTTCATTAGACTCTGTACATATTCCGTGATAATAGAAACTGTTCATTTTTTTTCCTCCTATGGCAGGATGCTAATTACCTAATACAGTCCCTGGCCCATGGCAGAAGTTTCCAAAACATTTGTTCCGTGTTGGCTATTAAATGGTTCTAAATACAAACAATGTCCTGGGAGATTGAAATCCTGATGAAGACAGTTGGGGGAGGCTGAAAGGAGAAAGGAAATAGTTGAGTGCTTATCTTGCCTGGCCCTGTGGTGGGAGACGCAAGAATCAGGAAGCACAGAGGAGCTTGTGCAGAAATAACCCAGGTCTTCTGTGCCCGACACATACCCTGTGAGGGTGAGTTGGAGACTGAAGGACTCAAGACTTAGTAATGTTGATGGTGGAGGGTGGTGCCTGTCGTTTCCTTGGGCTAGTTTGGACTGTCTGATTCCAAGTCATTTTCTCAAATTTCAGTCACTCCCATTTCCTTTCCCAGTTACCATTTTTGCCAAGTCTGTGTACGTGTGTGTGTGTGTGTGTGTGTGTGTGTGTGTGTGTGTATAGCACTGAATAATTTTCATTACGTTGACTCACTCTTTACTGATGTGTTTTCACATCAAAGACACATAACTGTTCAAATAAAAATCGTTACTGGCACTCAGAATCATCTTGCGTGCACCAGAGATCGGCGGATTTTCCTTTGAGGAACACAGCTCCAGGGAACGGGGCACTGGCAAAGGTTTTTGATATGAGGACGACTGGTTGCTTTTTGAGAGGGCCACAAACATGAGGGAGTACAGAAAGGAGTGTGCATGTAAGATCTGGGTATTGTTGTGGCTAAAATGGAAGGTATTTCACCAAGGTGAGGTTTGGGGGCATTTCAAGTCGCTGTGGTCATCAGGAAAAGCCATGTAGGAACTTCTGTCTCTGCTTCTTTTCGTCTGTCTCTCACATTACCCTCTTTCCCTGCAGCTCTGCTTTCCGTCCCCTGCTTGCTGCCAACGGCTCTGAGGAATGGAGAGGTATTTCCGTTGCAGGAATAAATAGATTCACTCCAAATAAGGCTAATGGCTGTGTAGTGACCCCTGGAGGTCTGGGTGCTTGGGAATTACGTCCCTCCTAGCATGACGTTGTGGTTTTCTAGGCTCGTCTCACCTGGTTGTTAAAAGAATGTTACCCCCAGCCAGGGCTCAGGTTCGGAGCACCTGCCCACCCCCTAACAAACAGCATTATTTTCCCAGCTGTGAATTCAGTCTCCAAGTTAAGGTGACCTGTCAAGCTGGAAAGAAAGTGGATTAACAAAATCTAGGTGTTTGCCAAGGGCTTCCCCTCCCCCACCACAAGCACAAACAATCGTGAGATCTGAGGTTGGACTTCTTGAGGTTTCTCTACCCTTGTGGTTCTGGCAATTCCAGCAGAACTGCAACTGATTAATTGGAGGACCAGAAGTCTGGAGTAGACTTTGGAGTGTTTTGGTGTTGATGCAAAATGTCCACCGATGTAAGATTTTGGTGTTGATGGAGAAAGTTCCCAGCAAGCTGGACGTGCCCTTGTCTCATACCCACCTTGTCGGGTGGCTCCTGCCCCTCGCCCTCTTATCCCACTTTTCCCAGCATACCAGAGCTCAGGGGTCTTCGTGTTTCTGCTGCAGGGAAGTGAGCGGATTGTGGTTGGTCCGTTTCCCAGCGGGGCTGTCCGGCCAGGCAAGTTTTCAGATGCACTGACTCTGCAGATTTGGGGTAGGTTTGGAGAAGACTTCCTTATTTCAGTTTTAGTGTACACCCACCTACACAGTATTTTCTGGTTCTCAGAATTTCAGAGCTATTAACCTCCAAACCTAAATTTGGATTCCCGTAAAACTTTCCTGGGGTATTGTCACACATGAAACTAAGCCTCAAAATAGGACAATTTGACTTACTGACCTTGTCCTGAAAGAACGACTAATTCCAAACCCTGAAATGCCATGTGGTTGCTGAGAATGAGAGTGGGGAGAGAAGAAAGGAAAATCACAGACATGCCACGATACAACTGGGGAGATTTCATCTGAATTTCTCCCCAAATATGCTATTATTCAGGTCTAATTCCAAGGGTTTCTTTCTTGACATTCCACCAGCATACAGGTGCACATGTTTTGAATGGACCGAATAGATAACTTATTTGTGCAAATGAGTTTTTTGCATAGTCCCAGTGGACTTGTGCTTGCCAGCTCTCTGATCGACACAGGCAGATCCAGAATTTCTGATTTATATCTGGAAGGCTTTGGGGTCAGCAATCTGGTCGATTCCTTTGAGGTTCTCATTGCTTAGAAAGAACAGGAATTCTTGGAGAAACATAGCAACTTCCCTTCTCATTTAAGTTTCACCACCACCCTCGAAGTTCGTACTTAACACTTTCCTTATCCCTGTAGCGCTTGCCTCTACTCTCCTCTTTCTGGATCCAGATGTCCGAAGACTTCTTACGTGGTATTCAGCTTGTCCAGTGCTAAATCCGGGTGAGTGTCAGGGTGACCTTTGCGTCAAAAAAGCCTCATGATTTCCCAGGCGAGGCCAAGTCACAATTTCTCCAGTGGGTTTCCCCTCAATTTTTATTCTGAGCACTTAACTTTTTAAGTATTCAGTATTGAAGGGCAGGGGATAATGACAGGTCTATAAATCTTACAGTGCGTATTTTTTCATTTCAACTTTCCAGTCTCAATCTTGTAAGAAACACACTTCCAGTTTTCTTCCAGAACTGATCTTGACTTTCTATGTCGAAGTAAGACATTTGTAATACAAATCGCAACAAGCTGCCAAGCTTCTCTTTTCTGGAGGGGGCCATGGTTATGAGATCTTGTTTCAGAATGACACAAATTGGTTTGAGGTCCAGCTACTTGTTTTACGGTGTGGCCTTGACCAAGTTACCTTATCAGGCTTATGAGGCTCAGTTTCTTCATCTCTACAGAGACAACGATAATAGTCCCTTTCTGGTACACGTTCATGACCATTAAATGAGGTAGTGCAAATTAAATTTCTACCCCAGTGAATGGAACATGATTAAAACTGAATAAGTGTGAATATTTTTGATTCTCTTCTTTTTTTCCCATCCCTTTCCCCTTCTACTTTTTCTTAGAATCATGGAGGGCCAATTCTCTGACCACCCATATGTAGGTTTTTATCTTGCTAAGGGGAAACCTTAGGACTCAAGGTCTGTACTTCATGGAAGGAGTTAATAAACACCCCTGAGCCCACAAAGTGCCAGGCACCCTCCTGATGCTTTACATAGTTTCTCATCTAACCCCCCAAATGGCTCCTTCAGAGTCTCAGTATCCCCACAAACAGAGGGGAAAGCTGAGACCCAGTGCTTAGGTAAAAATGGAAAAGCTGTTCTAGTTTGCCTGACTTCCAATCTACCTGACCTGTCCTTTCTACCCAACCAGGCTGCTTCCAAGAATGCTGAACCGCCTTGCTTTTTTAAGGCTGAGGCAATAGATCCTGAGAGCCCCTAGTCTCCTCAGCACATAGGGCGGTGATGGCGAGCCTTTTAGAGATGAGTGCCCAAACTGCAACCCAAAACCCACCAACATGTTGATCACAAAGTCCCAGCACTGCAATTAAACCTGAATATGAGGTTTTAGTTTGGAAAAAATAACTCATACCCTAACATCTTTTGTCTTAAAAGAAACACAAGTAACACACATGCCATAGGTTTACCAACGCTGCCATAGGCTCTCCCAAATAATTATGCATCTGGATGAACTTTTCATATATTTTCTGCTTGGGTGTGAGAATTTGGTGTGTCTCGTGGTGGTTGAAAGAGACCACATTCTGAGACCTTTACCAATGGTCGACTCCATTAAAATATCCTCTTGGAAGCTGGGCATGGTGCTGCACGCCTGTGAACCCAGCACTCTGGGAGGCTGAGGCAGGAGGATGGCAGGTTTGAGCCCAGCCTGGGGAACTTAGCGACTTAGCGAGATTCTGTCTCAAAATAAAAACAGGGCTGTGATATAGCTCAGTGAGAAGGCCCTGGGCTCTATCGCCAGTTTCACAAAGAAAAGTCCTCTTGAACAGTAGAACCCAAATTTTCTGGTTTATTATCCACACACAAAATATGAATGGATGGGAATGAACATAAAACTGATGTTGTTCTCTGCTATCACCCTACTGTTGGAGGTACTTGTCAGTTTGGGAAATGCGAGGGGGGACTCAGGAGACTGAATTGGTAAAGGTGATTCTGGTGGCCCGATGGCTTACAGCAGGGACGCACAAAAGACTATACAACAGAGAAGGCTGGAAACCAGTGAGCCTGGGGAGGGAAAATCCAGCTACTAAAGCTCTGGCTTCCCTCCTCCAACCCATACACAGCAGCAAATCTCTATTTTCAGTGATCTTTTGGGGTTCTGTAACAGGAGAAAAGGAGTTCTTAGGCAAAAATGACGTAAAACAACTGCTCTTTGTCCAACATGGTAACCATGTTAATGACAAAGCACTGTGTACCTGAAAATTGCTCAACGTAGATTATAAGTATTCTCACAACAAAAAAATGGTAAGTATGTGAGGTAACGCATATGTTAATTAGTTTGGTTTAGCCATTCCACGATGTATCTCAAAGCATTGCATTGTATACCGTGAATATATACAATTTTAATTTGTCAATTAAAGATAGAGTAATACCAAAGGAAGGAAAACTGAACTAGTATAATTATACGAAACTTTTCCCTACACAAAAAAGAAAATCCTGGCCACAGGAAGAGTGCCTGGATGTGGCCAGTTTTTTTTTTTGTTGTTTTTTTTTTCTTTTTTGGTGCTTGGGATCAAACTCAGGGCCTTGCGCTTGCTAGGCAAGTACTCTAACCACTGAGCTAAATCCCCAGCCCTTTATGGCCAGTTTTACCCAGTCTTTCCTCCCTCCTTAGCACTGACGATTGAGACTTTTTTCTTTCAGTACTGGGGACCAAATCCAGGGCCTTTGCAATGAGCTATACCCCTAGTCTATTTTTAATTTTTTAATTTTGGGACAGCATCAAGGTAAGTTGCCCAGACTGGGTTTGAACTTGTGATCCTCCTGCCTCAGCCCCTCAGATGCTGGGTGTCTTAGTTACTTTTCTAGAGTCAGTGGTCTGCAAAAAAGCAGATTTAATACAGGACAATTACGAGTTACAACAGTCACACACAAGCCAAATGCAGGAAGAGTGCAGAATGTCTCTCTGTGTACTAGAGACCTGAAAGATCCAATCAAGGGCTGGGAGCCCACAGCACTGTCACATGTACATATGTGTCTACACTAAAAGGCTGAAGAAATCTATAGTGGAGCCAGGATACAATGCTTGCAGCAGAGATGAAGACCAGAGCTCCCCTGAAGTGAACAGCAGCCGTCCTCAGCAACAGCAAGGCCCCAAGCTCCTTCTGTGAGGAGAACAGCCGAGTTCCCTTCAGGAGAACCAGCCACAACAGAGCTTCTCCTGAGAAGCAGCCGGCCCCTAGCTCCTGCTCCTGTCTCCTTCCTGTTGTGTTGGCAACAATCCTCAGGTGGATCCTCTATACCCAGAACCACACCAACTCAGTCCAGCTGGGTGTTCCTGCACAAGTCGACCACAATAATAAGTCTACCACACTGGGATTATGAGCATGTGCCACCACACCTGGCAAATCAGGCCTTCCTGAGGAAGCTGATGAAGATACTATAGAGAAGAGCAAAACAGTTTGATTCAAGAACCAAAGTGCTGGGACTGGGGATTTAGCTCAGTGGTTAGAGTGTTTGCCTTGCAAGTACAAGGCCCTGAGTTCGATCTCCAGTACCAAAAAAAAAAAAAAGAACCACAGTGCTTGTTCCAGCAGTGAAATCAGCATTTAGTCAGCACACCATGTAAAGGCATGTGTGAGGAAAGATAAGCCCAAGAAGAGAATAATTAGATACAGATGAGGCAGAGGCAACAGAGCAGGAAGAAATGACAAACTAGGCAAGGATGGGGGTCCTGGGAATAACTGAAAGATGAAGGGGGAACTGGCATGAGGGTGCACACCTGTAATCACAGCACTTTGGAAGGCTGAGACCGTAGTATCACGAGTTTGAATTTAGCCTGGGCACCTTATGGAGATTGTCTTAAGGTCTGGGTTCAATCTCCAGTACCAGAAAAAAAAAAAAATAAAGGAGGGGAGATTCAGAAAATTCAACTCAGGGTGTGTGTGTGTATGTTTATACAGTGTATCATTCTTTCCAGCAACAGTGGCTACCACCTCCCACCTCAGCACCACTGAGGTTGCCCACCCCCCAATAATTCAGTGGTATGTGATGTTGGCAGGGGTTACTGAGCAGGCAGATGGACAGATACGATGGCCAAAGCCATGGTGAGAATGTCCCACACAAATCTGCCTGGACAGGTGGCAATGTGAGGCCTCCCACTAGGAACTCAAGAGCCACCTTTAGAGTGTGTGAAGCTTCTCCTCAAAGGACAGGAAGTTCCCAGGAGAATCTAACCTCATACAGAAATCTGAGGATATTGCACATGTGGCCTTTAGAGGGCGTAGGGTAAAAGGCAAGATGATATTTATTTATAAACCCTAGTGGTGAACCTATGGCACACAGAACCCTCTCCGTCAGCACGGGAGCCAATTGCTCCGGCATCACCCCCACCACACGGCATCAGATGACAACCCACACAGGGCCGGTGTTGACGCTTGACGGTAAATAAGTGGGTTTGGGGTTCAGTTTGGGCATTCAGTCTCTAAAAGGTTCGCCATCCCTGACCTGGTTCCTTATTTGTTGGTGGTCGGAGTAATTGATCATGGTATTCTGCTCTGTTTGACTCCCCCTCCCCTGTGAGTTTTACAGGACCAGAGAGAGTGTCTTGCACTCGTCAGACCTCCCTGAATATTCTTGTGTGGCTCTCACTGCGTGGTTGTCACATTCTGCCCTGAAGGTAGCTCCATTTCATCAGCAGGGGTTGACAGACAGAAACATACTAACACACATTTGCTTTCAAAAATAAACATAGTGCTTCTAGTGAAGTGGTGCTGTATTAAGAAAATCCTCTTGTAAAGCAAGCACACTCCTCCACTGACTTTGTAACTGTCTTCTGTGTTGGTGTTAAGGCTCAGACCTCTTAGATCTTGATACTTGGCTTAGGGAGAATTCTTGTCTTTGGCTTGATTTGGCAATGAAAATTTTTAAGGTTCTTTGGCTTTGGACCAAGGATGGGTACCAGTCTGTGGCCTGTTAGGAACCAGGTCACACAGCAGGAGACGAAGAGTGAGTGGGCGAGCACAATGTCATCTGTATTTGCAGCTGCTCCCCATAGCTGGCATCACCACCTAAGCTCCGCCTCCTGTCAAGTACGCAGTGGCATGAGATTCTCATGGGAGTTCAAATCCTACTGTGAACTGCACATGCGCGGGATCTAGATTTTTGTGCTACTTGTGAGAATCTGATGCCTGATGATCTGAGATGGAACTGAGTGGTAATGCTATTATTGGAGAATGTACAGTAATTATTAATACATCACAAATATATCCTAATCAAAAGAAACTAACCCTTCTCCCAGTCCATGGAAAATTATCTTCCACAAAACTGGTCTGTGATGCCAAATCGGTTGGGGATCACTGTTCTAGAAGAAAATCTACCTGAACTCAGAAGCTCCAAGTCATTGCAAACAACTTGGTCTGATTTGCTTTGTCCCCTTTTCTCTGTGGAAACCAGCATCAGGACTCACTCGAAGTCTCTGTGTTTGCACAGGTCTGAGACAATGAGAGGATCTCGACCTACAGAGATGACCAGGAAGGTTTCTATACTCAATACTTGAGTTTCTAGAGCTGGTCCTAGTTTTCAGTACTATCTTGATATTGACCTTGTCTTGTTGCTCTGTGTACTTCTCTGTATCTTTGTCAGCCTCCCAGAGAGTTTTGGTGGCACAGGACAAGTGATGGAGGTCTTCGATGGTCACCAGGCTCTTGCCTGAGTCCTGTTTGCGGACTTACAATGGGTCCATATAAAGTACCTGCTGTCTGATGCTTTCAAATTTACTCTTTTAAACTTCTTATTCATGTGGGACTAACTCGATCTCTCTGAGACTCTTATAGTAAATAGCCTTCTCATCAAATCCAACTTTCAGTATTCCCAGCTAAGACCCAAAACATCCATCTTATCTCTACATCCATCTTATCTCTACATCTTATCTCTACCTAATTCTTTCTCTTTCTAATTTGATGCTAGATCTGTCTCCCTGAAGTTGACCATAGAGTATGAGATCATACTCCAAAGGAGTTTCTCCTAAAAGCTACCTATTTTTTTATTTTTCAGTACAGGGGAGAGTAGGTGTTGTTTTTACTTCTGTTTTTCTTCTAGGAGGTTCAACTAAGTTCCAACTAAATAAAAGAATCCATACCTAGTAAGTACCCACTAAGGACCAGACCCATTGTTAGGTACTTCACATACATAAAAACTTTTCAGATAAGGTGGCTTGTGAGGATCAAGTAACATTTTTCTATCCTCTCGCCCCACATGACTCTTTTTAATGGATTAGTCCTCCATCTTGAATGGATAAAGGAATGGACAATCACCAGAACTCTTTAGCTAGAAATTAAAGGGCCTATAATTAAAGGTGGCTGGGCCTGGGCCAGTCAGCCACATCATTAGGAGAGATGCATTTGAAGTTCACCACCTCGGGACCACACAGTCCCTATCTCCTACCCCACCTTGCTGACTCAGGTTAATCGGCAGAGGTGTAAATGAGGCCAGGGAGTGTTGATAAATGGGAAAAAGATCACGTGTAAGTATCGGGACCAGATAGCACCAGTACCCCCTCCCCCATGCCCCAAGCAAACACCCTGTTGTGGGTGGAGCATAGCTACTTCAATCTGCTCCTGACTCATCATCTTTCAAGCAAAATCTCAGCAGGCTGTTCCCTTAGGGGCCTGCTCTCAGATCTAGAGCAGATAAACTAATTGGGGCTAATATGATAATGGGCAATAATGACATTTGCTGTTTCTATCAGGCCCAGGGCATATGTCTGCATGTTGACAGAGCCCTTGGCCAGTATACCAGTTTGAAAAGGAGGAGAAGGTGGGGCTGCGTGGTGTAAATTGCAGAGACAATAGGGTTTTATAGTGCCGCCCTAGACTGCACTACCCTAAGCTTCAAGACCCCCTTTAAGATCAGCTTGAGTTCCAAGACCCTGCCAAGTCCACTGGTGCCCTCCTACTTTCACAGTCTCTGCATTCATGTTGCATAGTAAGCGTGGAGGAAGTCATACCACTGCACACTCAGCATCCTACCTTCAGAATACCGTAACCATTTGCTTTCTGCTCTATTCACCAGGAGCCTCGACTTGCGTGCAGACCTTTCATTTTTATGTAAGGAACTTCTTCCTTTTGATCACAAAATCTTTATCCCTTTGCCAAAACTCTATGTCCCTTCCCTCTCCCACAAAGGGGTAGGTCCTGTGAGTTCAAGAAACCTTCTTGGCCACTTCACTCATGCCAGGCCAGTGTCAGGGAAGACCCAAGAGAGAAAGTTAATGGTTGGGGGATGGCCAGTGCAGTTGCTCACCTGTACAGGTAGAGGAACACTTCTGACCTAGTAAAGCAGAAACAGCAACTCCTTGCCGCCCATGGCCCGGGAGGTTGCATGGGTATTTGAAATGCACAGACCCTCCCCAATATCTGCGTTCTTGCCCCAACTGTTGTTTTATTCTCAGCTTTGGGATCTTGGTCTTTCTCTCTGGTGCGCCTTCAGGGAGTGTTGATAAACGGAAAAAGATCACTCAAGTGTCAAGAGGAAATGAAAGAACCGGATAGTCCAGCAAATCAGCCCTTGCGTTGCCGAGAACTGACTGCTGGGCTGGATAGCTCACGGGGAACCTTCCTCCAAGGCTCTTACCTGGGGTCAGGGGAGAATGGCTTTTCAAAGGCCACTGACATTGCCAAGGGTCACTGTGAAGGAGGCAGGCACGGTGGCTGGAGAGAGGATTGGCTGGAAGCCCCTTCACAACACAATACCTGCACCACCGGCGCAAAGAGCTTGGTGCTAACCTGTATTTACACAAGTTAGAAAATGAGACAGATGTTCAAGAGGGCTTCCCCTCTGCCTCTCCACTAACGCTGCTGGATTTGGACTTCTGCTCGCTTTGCTTTTTTATACTCTCCCTTCTTCAGGGTGTCTTCAGGGAGCTTGGTGGTTTTCACCTGAAACTGCCTCTAAGCCGAAGAGAACAGTCACCCCAAATCAATTCCTCATCTATTAACAGGTTGTCTCTCTGCACTTGACACACAGGCATAATCTGGTTAGACCTGTTTTGTTTGAACACTAACGTGTGAGTTGGCCAAATGCAAATGAGCCAATGTTTGTAATCCTTTATTTTATTTTTTTAAAGGGCTGGGCAGCCAATCACAAGAGGGGGAAGTGACTTAGGGAATTCCCGGTTGGTGGCTTATTGCTTAACATCCTACAAAATGATTTTAAATTATTGTCATATGCATTTATCTTCACTCTGATGAAGGCTCAGATGTGATAACACCCGTGGTTCCCCATCCTGGTAGGAGCTGGCGTGACGGCTGCTGGCTGCCTCCTCTCCATTAGCCAGAGCTATTGGATTTCCCACCCAGAATCTTCAGGCAAATGAGGTAAGTCC
The DNA here is from genome assembly GCA_004026905.1 of Hystrix cristata. Classification (NCBI taxonomy): domain Eukaryota; kingdom Metazoa; phylum Chordata; class Mammalia; order Rodentia; family Hystricidae; genus Hystrix; species Hystrix cristata. Next base: position 31,157 of record PVJO010004795.1, read on the forward strand.
TTATTTTTAAACCTTCTTTTGAACCTGGAATTCAAACACCTGCCTGGAAAGAGAAGCCTGCCTTGAGCCAGGCAGATGAAAACAGAGCAGCCTCCCAGAGGTAGCTGGCGGCAGTGAAGCTTGCCTACCCCAGCTCACCTCACTGCCTCTTGTTAGGGTTTTCTTTGAAGGGGGGGCAGCTGGGCTCTTTGGACGCTATCTGTGAATTTCCTGCTTTGTCTGGACTTCCGGTCACTGTGACTTTAAAGCCCCCTCTACCTGCGTGGCAAAGCCACGTTTCTGGGTTGGATTCTTCTGAAACAAACAAGCAGATGCGGATAGGCGACTCTGATGTAGCTCAGCGAAGAGCTGGTTGGCTAAGTAGCTTTGGAGGCTCAGAGCAATCATCTCATTTGCTAGAGATGTCTTCTGCTGGTGATTTTTCTGACTCATGAGCTATAGGGAAAGGGCAATCCATCTTTAGTATGTTCCAGTGTTGGAAAATGGCTGGAAATAGGCAAGGGAATCACATCCACAAGGGAAAAAGTGGCCAGGCAGCCAAGATAGAAAGGGGCCCGGGGGAGAGCTAAACACTTAAAAATGACTCTGCCACCCCCCAAAAAAAATCAATTCAGGCAGAAGGTTTTGCATATCACAAAGAGACAAACTCACCTTTTGTTCCACAGCGGGATATTATGACCAGACTGGAAGACACAACTGAGCAGCAACAAACGCATTAGAAACGTGGACTCTTTTGATTTTGTTTAGACACCATGGAGAAGTGTTGGTCCCAATGTGGACAGAACCGGGACGGTGGGGAATGAATCTCCTTGTTGGTCCACAGTAGCACTCAAGGTGGGACGGTCATATTTTCAGCATTCATATTTGCCAATGTAGCATTCCAAGAACTATCGTGGGAGTGTGTGTTCTTAAGATGAAGTGTAAGATCTTGTGAGTTCAAGTTCACAGCTGTCTTTGCTGGTTGTCTGTGCTGATCTCGGTCAGAAGCAGGGAGAAAAAGGCGAGTGTTTGGATTCTGAGAACTTCTAGTGAAAGGTTTAGATCAAGGACTGGTCTGCAGATACAGGTGTGGAGATGTGTGCAGATAGTATTTTTCGGTGTGTAAAAGGGAAGTTGGGGACCATGTGCGGCAGTGCACTACTTCCACTGAGGTCAAGGGGAAGAGTCAATTTCCAACAGGAGCAATGAAGATACATTATTAGGAAGACTCTCATGGTTAAGAAACACTGTCCAAAAAAAAAAAAATTCTTAAAGAGATTTTCGGCATTTGGAGTTTGCAAAACTCTTCATTTGTCCTCTTTTTGTGACCTAAAATTCTGGGGCTATGAAATAACTCATTAATTCCATCTTTTTTACAATATGGAGTCACCTAGACCATATTGCTTCCCACCAAAGGCTGATAGTGTTTGAACACTGTGATGGAAATGAAATGAGATGGGCCATCATTTGGAAGTCTATTGCCGTGCTTTAAAAATTAATACATTTCCTGGAGACAATCCTTCTCTGTGTTTCCAAAATACTTTACGGAGGTATTCTAGGCAAATACCACTGCTCTACCACTGACTATATTCACTGCCACACAAAGGCGTTCCAAAAGAAAGCAACCTGAAAGAACAGCCGAGCTCAAAGTTCTCTTACACTAGTATTTGACACGGTCCTTAGGACCTTTTATTAAAATAATTTTTATTTTTCTTAGCACACATTTGCAGAACATAATGATTACATTCATCTTGGGGAGTTGGTGCCTAACACATCTTAATTCTTTTTATGTCCCTTTCCCATGGTCCTTGGGACCTTTTAAGGGTGGCTGCGGACAGGTTAATGTGTTTGTTTGATCCAGGCCTCAAAAAGTCTCAAATTCTATTATATTAATTCTCTTGGGCTAAAAATGGCCTATTTGTTAAATTTACATACACACTTAAGTATTTCATTTCTTAATGTATTAATATATTGTGTTTTCTCAATGGAAATGCCTGGGGCCTTTCCTGACCTCTGACGAGCCCTCCATTCACACACCCAATTCCATGTTCGTAGATATCTGAAAGTGGTCCCATTTATTGACTGACTTTATCCTGATCCTCTTTCAATATCTTTCTGACTCGTTGAGGGTCTGAGACAGAATGGAAACCGGGAGGTTAAAATATGCACTCCACTGAGTGCGGTTAGCAAGCTGGAAACCAGGAGGAACTTGTCTAAGGTCTCAGCTCAGAAGGAGAGTGCTTTGGGCCAAAGTTCCCTTCCAGGGAAGTGGAATTTAGCTTTCTGGAATCTCATAAAGTTTTATTTCCTTCTTATCGCTCCCTAGGCTTTGCCGAATTTGGGAATTTGAGCCCTAGGTTGTCTTTATAAACTCTCTTGCTTTTCAGAAGGCCTGGTATGAGAGCTCTGCTTCAAATACAGTGAATGTTTAAATTTTTAAAAATGACTACAGCAAAAGACACATTGTCATCAAACCCCTCAAAATACTCCCTCTCGCTTCCAACACACTTATCCTGCCATTCTTACCACTTTCCGAAAGCGGTTCAAAGAGTCCTCTTTCACGTCTTTACAAGATGTGATCAAAATTATGGTAAATATTGCTGCCAAGTGCAATCCAACAGAAAGGCAATTTCATAAAAACATTACAGTGTGTCCTCACCCACCTTATTCACTGTATCTGGCACCCTGCGACTTCTGGCTCTTCCCCAGAGTCAAAATGACCACGAAAAGTAAACGTTTTGAATCAATTCAGGACATTAAGGCCACCATGACAGCACAACTAAAGACATTCTGGAACTCCTTCGGAAAGTGGCAAGAAGATAAGTGTGTTCGAGGGATTAACGGCCGTGTGTCTTACCCTGCGATGATTTTTAAATAATATTTAAACACAAATCCATTTTGAAAATCACATCTTGTTTAAATCACCGAAAAGCTACTCCATTCTTTCTCTTTTCTCCAGATGTAATCCAAATCCCTCCAGACAGAAGTAACTTTCAAATTTTGTCCTCTGGGAGAATAGGGTGGGATGGATATCAAGACCACCACGGTAGTAGCTGCTACCACCCGTCAGAGTTGGCACCCTTGATTTAAGGAACCAAACATAAATTCTAAACCTGAATTTCAGTAACACCATTTGGCTGCTGTTTTGGGCCCATTCCTCTTGTTAAGCTCGTCTTCTGGGAGAGCCAAAGCCACCGTCCTTTCTGTTGTGGGTGGGGCTGCGGTTGGGACGCATCGGTGTGGTGTTTGGAGCCCACACAGTCTCTCCTGCCTTTGTTACCGGGTAACTGAACACAGCGAAGTGGCCTTCGGCGCAGGTAAGGCGACTGTGTGGTGGGGATCGCCCTGGAAGGACAGACAAACCTCACTCGCACCCTGGTTCTCTCGTTCTCTCAAATCTGTCTTCAAATAATTGAAGGGGGAGTGCATAACTGAATAGACATTTTCGTATCTCATGTGTTATAAATGTTTTTAAAATAATACAACTTATTTTAAGTAGCAGGCAATTGTGTTCTTATGAAAAATTGTTAGTCTCTTTAAATTGGACAAGAATTTAAAGGGTCAGAATGTCAAGTCATCAGGCAGGAAATCAGGTGTGGCCGCCCAGAACAGGCCACCTCAGTGTGGGCCATATTTTTAGCCAACTCCTACTGACATCAGCAAGCCAAGAAGGGCTACATTAGACATTTCTGTGGATCTGTCAGTTATTTGGTAAACACTTTACTGGATTTCAGAAGGAGAGAAAAATAAAGGTCTTTCTTTAAGAATCTTCCCCAAATAAGGCGAGACTATCTTTGGCGGATGGGAGCAGCGTAGGGAAGGCTATACGTGGGACACTTGTCACAATGGCAGGCAGGCGACCTGACGAAGCTATGTGGCCCAGCACAACACACTCCGCCTACCTGGGCGTTAGATGCCTCTTCTAAACCAAGTGGATTATCTTTAAGATCCATTTCAATCCTCAGATTCTAAGGCTGTGGGTGACCAGATGAGGGAGGGTCTCTAAGGGGTCAGCTGTGCCTAGGGGGTCCAGCAGGATCAGCATGAGTCTGTGAAACCTGGGAAAGAGGTGGGAGACGCCCTCCAAGAATGAGACAGGAAAGAATATCGGCAAGTGCCCTTAAGTGGCTTCCTTAGTGCCTCAGAACTTTGATTAAGGGATATACCTAGTGCAGGTACCAAGACCCAACACGTGGAGCCTTTATTAGTGGAATTTGTTTGCTCCCATACAACGTCCCATCTTTCTCTGTTTGCCTCACAATCCCAAAGCTGGTGACAGTGTAGAAGTGGAGGGAACAGGCTGCTTGTGACCACAGGGAGCAGTCGGTGTACACGAACAACATTCTAATGGTGTCTTCTGCAAAACACCACAGCGGCCTCTAAGAGGTGAAATTCACGCACCCATAAGCGTACTCATGAACTTGCCGGACTGATTGCTTGGGAATTATTGGGTAGATGAGATGACTATGGACTCAGTTCTTCTGGAGGAAGATCCGGTGGGTAATCACAAGGGCGGCAGGACTCGCTCAGCTCCTCGGTGGCCCAACTCAGACCCCTGGGGTTCCCTGAGGGCTCCGCTCTGTGCCTGAAGCAGCCAGAGCTTATACAGGGTCCAGAAGAGTGTCACACTGAAAGACACTGCTAGGGTATTAACTGACCTTGTTTTAAAAGAGACACCCTATAAAATATTCCTTTGAAAAGTGATTTCACTAATACTCAGCCACATTCTGTCTTTGACTGATTTGGGGACCGAGTCCCTTTTTCTGTTTGGTTGGACTCACAGTCTCTCTCCTCCTCCCATCTTTCCCCATGTCCTGGCCCTCTGAAGCTCTTTCTATAAATTTCCTTTTGTTATTAAGGGTATTTAATAAAGAACTGTTTAAAATATGACCAGTATAGGTACATTCAAAACATCCTGTCTGATGAAACAAAGCCTAAATTAATAAGGAATCAAAATGCCCAACTAATAATAGTTTGATGATTAAACTAATAGACCACCTCATAACCCCCCTCTTTGGGCCTAATGAACAACTTACTTTTACTTTGCACGACCTTGTCTAGATGTACACTTTCTTTGATGTTGCAATTGTGGGGAAGTTAAACTATCATAGCTGCCATTTCTGTGCTCATGCCCTGTCATAGACACATAATAAGTAATCCTTATTATGGAGACTGGACTCTTATTTTTCTAGCTGTGGATTTGGGAAAGTTCAGTCATCCCATTAGGCTTTTCTCAGCTTGGTGAAAACTTCCCCTAAAACTCTTTTGAGCCTTTCTTGGAAAAGGAAGTGGGTCTTCTACTTTTGATATATGACAATGGAACTTGGAGAAGATGGCCATCCTACAGAGACTATTCCAGGATCCATTTTGGGATCCTCTAAAAACTTCCTTTCATAGTGTTGATGGCATATTTTGGAGAATGAGGTGAGAGGAGTATGAGAAGGGATAGCTATTTTTGTTGTAGTGGGCAGTAGCTGTGGCCCTAATTTCAACCTCTGCCTCGGTTTTGTTCACACAGAAAATCAGAGAATGCCCTGTCACTGTTCCGCCATCTTAGCTCCCCTGGCTAGAAGGCCGTGGGCGGAGGAACGCTGACCAAAAGTAGACCGCCACTGATGTGTGTCTGAAGGGGTGGGACTCTATAAAATGTGTGGCCTGGAATCACCTGGACTGTGGTATGAAGAGTGCTAGATTTAGAGTCAGAATCCTTGGGCTGACACTTGCTCTGGCCCTGGGTAGTTGGGTGACTTCGAGTGAATTATGTAAGCTCTGGTGTCTGCATTTCCTCATCTGGAAAATGGAGCTAATAACATTTACTGCACAGGGATGTTGTAAGGATTATATTAAACAAAGAATGTGAAAGCACTGGAATAAATGCTTATGAGTAAATAATTAGTAATTTGAGAATGGAAGTCAAGGAGAAATATCCAAGTCAGGTGTTTTCAAAGCGAGTCTCTGTTGGGTCGGAATGAAAAAGTATTAAATTTTTTCTATTAATGATCAACTTGGGTTCTGCAGAGAAATAAATGCAATGGATTTTTACTGATCATGGTGGGCAGCAGAGAAGTGTGATGAGCCACGTTAACAGAGGACTTTGAATTTAAGCCTCCATTTGAGCTGACTGCGTGTCACGCGCCACGGAGCTCCCAGGGAGGAGGTGGAGGGGGCATGCAGCATGCTCTGCCCATCTTGGTGCCTGGCATGTAGGGGCCTCCAGAAGAAATGGTGCCCCTTTGAGTGACTGACTGCAACTTCATATACCTGCACCCCAAATTCTGAGAATGTCTCAGATGCCTACTGGCCACTGCTGTTGAAGGGGTTTGCCTCGGGCAAGTATTCTAGAGGATTTGGGGGAAGAAAAGAAAGATGACAAAACAAAATCTAATTACTTACTTTGTGAGGGTCTCTTCTGGGTAAATAGTTCAAATGTTTTGGCCACCCCGAAGTGGTTTCTAGAGGCTAAGTTGAATGAGTAGTCCTTGCTTGTAGTTAAACAGAGAAAATCCAGCTTGATTTCCAAAGATTTCTTGGTATCTATGGGGAATAGTCAGGGGGTTCCATGAACTTGGGTGTGAAAAAATTACATTGCTGTTTTCCATAACCTCTCGTTACAATTTAACATCTTTTCTCAGCATCAATATAGTATTAACTGTATCTGTGACTGTTACCAAGAGTGATTGCAAAATTTTTATGTCACATTATGCTTGTCGCAGATATCGCCAAACATCAGTATCTGACATCACAGAGGTTATTAGACCTGATGTAGCGTCTTACTTAATGTGTTACATAAGAAAGACATACATTATTATGATATCACACATTTATTTTAAGAAGTATTTCAATAATTGAGATTGAGAAGGGACCCATATGCCTTGATAGATTGCAAAATGGGTTTGTAGTATGAATAAAAGGTTAAAAAGTCCTAATTTGTAGCATTCTCTCAGTCAGGGCTGGTGAAATGACTTCTGGACAGAACTAGCCGATAGATAGTCTCCACCAAAACAGGGGACCATGTTCTTCCTGCCTATGGGTAGTCTTGGAGTTGTGGAAGGATCATGGCATAATAAAGATGATAATGATAGTAATAATGGTAATGATAATAAGAGCTAACATTAGTTGAGTGCTTGTTACAGGCCAGGTGGTTACAGGCATGTTCAATGTCCCATTTCGGTGAATCCTCCCACTGACCTGAGAAGGTAGGTTGTAGGGCAGTTGGAGATAGAAAAGACCTCTTGCCCCTTGATGCAGTTTAAAGCAAAAATGGGGACCGACCCCCTGGAGGCTAGCATCATGGGTATGTAGCTTGTGTGGCTATGCCTGGCCTGAGATTAGAAATACTTTGCATTTGGTGTAATGCTCTGCTGTGGTTGTCTTGAAATTCCTAATACATTTTGAACCAGGGGCTCCATATTTTACTTCTGCGCCTAGCAATGCACTATATGACTTCTGCTTCTGGAGGTGGTGATGTAGTTTGGATGTGTGACAATTCCTGAGGCTGGGAGCTTGGGAACCCGAGCCCTGGGAGGGTGGAGTTGGGGCTGGGGAAGCTGAGGCCTGCCGAGCAGGGGAGGTGTAGTTTCTGAGTTGGTGAGTTTTATAGTTTAGCTTGAGTTTCAGAGGTTTCCGGTGAAACGATGTGGGAATGGTCGTATTGTATGCTGGAAGGAGTTTGATTCCTTGGACAACCTTTCTGGCAGGTTTTCTTGCTTGCCTTCCTGATGGGTTTTCATTTTGTATTTTCCAGAGAGCTTGCTGCATAGGCCAGTGAGTTAGGAGAAGCAGAACAAAGTCTGTTCTGGAAGGAAAATGAAACCCAGCGGGCCAAGAGTCTGCTGCTCTTGTAGGAAGGCGCTGAGTTGCCTTCCTACTGTCATTTGACACATATCTGAACAAAGAGAAGACTCCACTTTTTCCAAAGCGGAAGTCCTCTAATTTGTGAGCGAATCCAGATGTTATAGTATTTGGTTCTTCAGCTGTGAAGATGATGACAGAATAAGCTTATGTGGTTTTATCTGTATTTTGGGGCTAAGTTTTTACAAACTATTGCAAGGTCTGGAACTGGATTGTGGACAGGCTGACAGTAGGAGAGGGGGAGAATTTTGCTGGATCTCTTTGAGTGACAGACTTTAGGCTCCCTGAGCGACGTCTGTAGTCTCCCTCTTGTCATCAGTGTGCTATTCCCAGCACACACAGGTCGGCTCTCAGGACTTTGTGTGTGAGAATCAGCCATCAGGCGCCCCACCAAAGGAACCAGAGTTCCTTCTGAATTTTTTTTTGGCAGCCTTTTTCCTATTATTACTGAGTTTTTATTTTGACTAATAAATCTGAGGTGGCCTTAGGCAGCCACCTAACCGCTGAGTCAATCTAGGGCCGTGGATGTGAAGCCAGATGAAGGTTTTTTGTCTTGTTTCTGGTATGGGGGATTGAACCCAAGGCCTTCTGCATGCTTAGCGGGAGTTTTGCCATTGAGCCACTCCACCGGCCTTCATGCTGCAGTTTAAGGGATGAGTTCAAGGAGCTGTGAATTGGTCTTTCTGTAGCATCTGGACTGATGTGCACTGTCGGAGGCCATTTTATTAGGGTGCAAGTGTGATCGGTACGGCTCGTGCTCACATTTAGGGAAGTAGTCTCTGGAGCCATCCTCAAAAGATCTCAACTGTTAAACTAAAAGGATGAGATCCTAAGAGACATCCTTCTCCTCTTTAGAAATGCAAGGGATCTGTTTTCAAAGCTACAGAGAATCAGGCTGCTTTTCCCACGCCATCCCTGTTGCATTTCTTACGAGACATCCAGTCCAGTTACTAGATCTGTCCCTTGAGTAAGTTGCTCAACTTCTTTGTGCTTCCTCATCTGTAAAATGGGACGTTAAGTACCGATGTTTAAGGTTCTTGCCAGGATTGAAGGAGACAGTTCGCATGAAGCCTAGCTCAGTTCGCAAGACGCAGTAAACACCCAGCCACTGTGAATTACCCTTTCGTCATAGTTTTTGTTGTTGTTTTGTAATTATACCATCTGTGAGATTCCACATTGGTGGCTCTTGATCTTTCCTTGGCTTGAGTTTCTTGGTCTTTTCCTGGGAGGAAATCTGAGTCTTAAAATGGGCATATCCATTGTCCTGGTCCATGTCAACCCCTCCCTGGCTCCAGTCCCCACCCCTTACCTCCCTCCACCCTTCCCGCATTCCTGCCTAGTTGGTCTTATTTATTTTTCAGTCGACTAAGGGTGTTGTTAAATCTTTTCTTTTTCTGCTGCTTGATTTGGTCTGAGGCACTCCACTCCCTGCCCTGCTCATGACAGGAATGTCTGGGAGTGCTCAGCCAGCCATATCCCTCCCTGTCGGATCACCCTGTTCTCAACAATCCTGGGGAAGCCATGTTCCCTGGCCTTTCCCATTAAAACAGTAGTCTGGTGGAAATGAAGGCCGCGTGGCCAACAAATAGAAGGCTGGGAAAGGTGATGTTCTGGACGAACACCGAATGCTACCCGTGACTATGCTTTCTCCAGCTTGAAAAGAGATATCAAAAGCCTTCCTCTGACTGTGTGTGGAAGGTTGGGCAATGATGCTATTACTTAATTAGTGTTGTTCATGATCTCCATTTGAGTGCTTTGTTTAGCTCTTTGTGGCCCTTTTTGGCTTTGGCTCATCATGTGATATTGACAAACTAATGACAAATGGGAGTGCTATGATGCTCGGCTTAGGGCAGAAACGCCACCTGGAACCTCTCGGGCCCTTTATTCCTGCGACCTCAGATTCCTTGGCAGACCAAGAGGGAGTCCACACAGTCCACTTTTGAAGTAGGTACAGGCAGCCTCATCTCAGAGGCGGGAGAACCACGATCCAGGGACTTGGGGTTTTCAAATTGTGCTCTCGGCCCGCAGTTGGAGGTAAGATGTCTATGAGAGAGGCTACACTGAGACTGGAGGTTGTTGGATCTCTGCTTTAGGCAGGTAGCCCACCACACCTACTCCCTGAAGCATATTGACTTTCGGAAGTCAACCATTTGGAAGAGTGCTGCAGTTTGGGTTTTGATCACCTGCCACAGCCCCTTCTCTGCCCTTGTTAATCTGATTTGGGATCTGAAGCTGGGCTGGCTGGAGGCCGGCCATACCGCTCTGCAGACCTCGGACACCCCTCAGTGCCCTGGTGGAATCAGCCCTGGTGGAATCAGCTGGTGGAAAAGTACAAGGCCTTCTGGCTCCCTGGCCCTGCCAGCTCCCACTGACCTGTCTGATACCTCTTCTTGTTCTGTTGAGTGGGAGGACGGCACCCGAATCGAAAGCACAGGGTTTTCTTTGGTTTTTATAGGAAAAACAAATTGGCATGTGCGCTCTGTCAAACCAGCTCAGGCTGTTTGGGCAGATGCCTTTCTTTGCTTTTTTCTGTTTATTTTCCAACAAATCAATGCTTAACTGTTGTTATCGGAGCAGAGCAACAGGTGCAAAAAAATAACTCTGCTGCCAACTCAAATGAAAAGGTAGGGCTTATGCCCTCTGGGAGGGATTCCGAAGATAAGAGAAGCCCCTGCCAGAAACTGAATTAACAGCTCTGTGTACGGTGGGTTTTATGTTAACAACCTGCTCCTACCCTCAGCCGCATAAACAATCCATTGTCTTGGGAGGAGACGTTCAGCCATCCAGACAACCAAAGGCTTTATTCCGCCCGGAGTGGAGATTAGTTTTGGCGGAGGCTGCTTGGTGAAACTCAGAAGTATTCATCCTGTCTGCCAACTCTATGTTTTAGCGAGAGTTTTCTCTGAAGACGGGGCAGGGGCTTGTTAGAGAGAAGAAGCTGTCCTGCTTTTAAACCGAGGTGAAATTCTCTTCAAAGTTGACTATTCCAAATGCCAGGGAGGGTTGTCTGATTCCCTGGACTCTCGCTCCATTCCCTTCCCCAGGGGAGGTGGAGCGTGAGCGCTGCCCACTTGGGGAAGAGCTGCTCTTGTTTTGGAAATGTGTCCATGGTAATCGTCCATCAAGGCAGGGCGCTGCAGTCAGTGTTTTGTTCACTCTTGTGGCCCCAGTACCTACTGTGAGGCTGAACACCTAGCAGACACTTGATAATATCCATATTAATTGAAGGAAGGAATAAATATTTGTGCATATTGGACAAGTGTTTTGGGGGGAGGGTTGGTCTCTGCAGAAGGTTGAGACAACGGGTGTTTGGAGGGAGAAGTATGAAGCTTGACCTCCGAGTGTTTAAGTCATCTTGTGAAGGACAGTGGGGGTGGGCTGGGGTCAGGTGTGGGCAGCAGCCATCACAGTAATCCTCCGTAAAACCCGTGTGCTGAGGCCGGGCGGTTTGTTCACACTTCAGACTGTGTACTTGCAAGTAAGCAAATGATGTTGAATCTGACACTCTACAGATACTGAATCTTAGAAACGTTTATGTTGTTTGTTTTGAGTACTGAGGATTGAACCCAGGCCCTTGCACATGCTACAGAAATGTTCTACGTGAGCTTACATTCTGGGCTTTTTTCATTATTAGGTTTTATTTGAGATGGGGTCTCACTAAGCTTCCCAGGCTGGCCTTGAGCTTGTGATCCTCATGCCTCAGCTTCCCAAAAAACCGGAATTACAAATGTGTTCCACCACACCTGGCAAGAACTGTTTTATTTCAAATTGGTACATGATGTGGGAATAGGGTCTCCTCAGGTGACTTGGAGCTTGATTCCTCCCGATAGAATCGTTTATCTTTAACTCTACAAGAATTTTCTGTGTATACAGATGTTTCCTTTAAGGCTGATATTTCTTGAAGTTAGTTACCTTGGAGTGGGAAATTGAGGACAGGCATTTGAGTCTGTAGACTAGAATTCTGAACAGATAGTGGTCAGGGACTGTCCAGGGTGTTAGAATTGCAAAGTGATTGAGAGGTCTGAGATGGGACCCCAGAAAACTTCAGGTGTATCTCGTTTAGATGATGATGACACAACCATCTATGGACCAAACTTTAAGAAATGGCTACTAGCCTCTTCAGCCAAGCAGGAAACAGAACATCGTAGGGGTCATCTGTACCTTAAGGAAGACCCATAAAGACCCACGGCTGTAATAAGAAGTGATACTTTCTTGCTAACTCTACCTTAGGGTTGTTTGATTTTAGAATAGAAAAGCAAGCAGAGTTGGGAGACAGATTTTGAGGTTCAGAATTGGTGGGGAGAATAGCGAATTCTTGGGTATGAGCCTTCCAGGATGTAGCATAATTCCTACTTCAGCTGCCACTGGAAAGAGACACTGTGGCCTCTATGGACGCAACAGAGAAGTGGAGACAACAGCAAGATCAAGGAAAAGAGCAGGATGGAAATCTCGCAGGCCTTGTCTTAGGGGCAGGAATGAACTTACGTATCTCAATGCTGACTCTTACAAAGCTTTTAACTTCTAATCTTATAAGAGTGTGTGAGCGATTTCTCAAAGATCCCTGGTCTCTAGATCTTTAGGGTCAGTGAGTGATCATTAGAGGCATCAGGCATCACCAAATACATGCAACACTGAAAGTAGACATGGTAGGAGGCAGCCACCATGTCTACTGAGGGCTCGAAAAACTCTGTGACTTTTAAGATTCGAAGCTTGCCCTATTCTTAGTTTGTCTATCTGAGTAGGACTGATAAAAGGCCCTGTGGGTTATTTAAGACAATCTTGTCCTTTGATCTACTTTGGTGCCTGTTTCTGTATGTGCCATCTCGTCTGGGTTTGGCACCAGGGATGATAAAGATCAGCATAATATGTGTATTTCCAAATGGCTTACAGTCAAGAAGCTGTACCCATAATGTATCCAGACTTGGCCTCCCAATATTGTCATGAAAAGGCTTGAAACCCCAGAAATAATACTTCAGATGATGCCCCTGGGAACATAAAATGTGTGTTTTTCAAAACACAGCATGAAGGTATGAAATTAGCTGTGATGTAACCAAGGGGGATCAAATACATTCCCCAAGCTTGATTCACATTTTGATTCATTTATAAAAGCACAAATTATTGTCTAAGTAATATTCGGCCACATTTCGCACATATGTGAATTATTTTTTTCTCCCGCTAGGCCAGTCATAGTCAAACAGGAAGTCAGTGAGCTCTTACGATATCCTGAGGGCAAATGCTGTGAATTCACCTGTTACTGGTTATGAATAAGGACTGTGAATAGTCCGCATGTCAACGTCATCACAAAAGTACTTATTTAAAAAGCCTAATTGCTCTTCTGGCTTGAGGAATATCAAGGTCTCGTGGCAGCCAGTTCTGTGTTGGTTTGGGGGTGATGTGGTTGAATGAAGAAGACACAACGACGACCTGGGCTCTCGGTCCCCTGCGGCTGGGGACAGGGAAGGCAGCCAACAGGCCCGCTGAAGATCTGATCTGCCGCCCTGGTAGTTCCCAGTTCACTCTTGCAGCGGGAGCAAACATGTGCTTTGGCCTGGGGACTAATTAGGCTAAAGCACAAATAATTCCGGGCCAGGTTATTTCCCAAATGTGAAATTAAAACAACCTCATCGAGTCATAGGAGGATGTGTATACATGTGTATATGCCTACTTTCAGTACATAAGCTTGATAAAGGCGTGAGGCAGCAGAACACAGAGGGAGAGGCCATGACCACATATAGGATGAGGGAGCACGGTTAAGTGTAAATTGAAAGCAGCTCTCTTCTCTGGCAAAGCACCTTCCTGGGTTTGTTGCTAGAAATTCTCTTCTAGCTCTGATTTTAGCTGAGCTGTGTGACCTTGAACAAGTTCCCTAACCTCTCTGAACCTCAGAGAGGCCATTTGTTCAGTGACATAATGCCTCATAGAATTGTTGCAAGCACTGACTGAGGTAGTGCGTTTAAAAACCGTCAGCACGGAGCTGGCACATCACAGAAGTGACCAGCAAGACTGAGTTAGTATAGTAGAATCACACTGACTGCGTGCAATCCTGAATCTCAGACCTCCACCACGGAGTAGAAGAAATACCTGCTTTCCCGCTGAGCAGGCACAAGAGGCCATTTGAGCAGTCGGCTTGTCAGAGTCCTGAGAGTGTGGGCAGAGCATGTGGGGCAAAGTGCACGACTCCAACACCCTGCCGGGGTCCCTATTAACACCAATCCCGGATCCTCCTCTTGGCAGCAGTTAAGCACTCCCTGTGGAGGGACCCCGCAGTCCGCAAGAACCCTGGACCACCTGCTGCACTCTCATTTGGCACAGGCTGCTGTCTTGCTGGTCCGTGCTCAGCTCTGGGCTTTGGGGCGCAAAGCCATGGCCACCAGAGCCAGGATACCATGTCCTCCCACGGCTCTTGGCAGCCCCAGGCACAGTGTGGCTGGCGAGAGGGTGCAGGGAGATTGGCTCTCGGTCCCTTGGGCCAGAGCTGTGCCCAAGGGCAACAGCATGCTTCTGTGAGCAGGGACCTGCCTGCCGCAGCTCAGCGGTATTCGAGCGTCCCCAGGACAGCACCAGGATGATGTGGATGGGAAAGCAGGAGGGCCTGTCGCATCCTTGGCACAGTGCCGGGCCACTGAGACTGCAGGGTATTGGGTCGATGACAGCGATCTGAGGCTTTGCTTAACATGAACTTGGCTCTTCATGTCCCCTTTGGAGGGTCAAAAAAATAACAAAAATTAGTATTATTACAAAACCCAGCTAAGGTTTATCAAGTACTTACTGTATGTCAAACACTTTTCCAAGCATTTTACGGGCGTCATTTCATTTTGTCTCTCAGCAACACTTTCCATATCATACCCATTTTATAGACCAGGAAATTGAGGTCCAGGAAGCTAATGACTTGTCTAAACTTGCCCCATTAGCAAATTGGCAAAGGCAGGATTTGAACCACAGCCGTCTGATTCTAGAGCCCGGGCCTCTCTGACCATTACATTCTCCTGTGTCTGAGGAGTCTAATCCTATCCCAAGAAGGTCTCCACGGCCAACCAACCCAGCTTAAAGAGGTACTGGGGGGCAGATCCTCTCATATGAGCTAACGTTGATGTGACACTTACCTCTCGCAAGGCAACGTGCTTGCTGAGTACTTTACAAACATCCTCCTTTAATTATTCCATCAACTCCATGTTTTCTGCTACATGGGGAAACTGAGGCTGCAGAGGATAGAACCTCCCTCAGGTCAACATAGTCACAGAGGGGCAGCACCAAAACATCAACCCTCATTGTCTACCTCATATATTTCGAAGTTGCCCTCCAGACACAAGGCAACAAGAGGTTGAGTGGAAATCTTTCACCCTTGAAAATGTCCTCTGGGCTCTGATTTAGTGGGAGCCAGTGTCCGTGACTCACGCTGTCCTCTGTGCAAATCTACCACTGACCAGCAGCCAAAAATGTGAGGCTTTTAAGCTTTAGGGTCAGGCCAAGGGCTGTGTTCGTCTTGATCCCTTTGCCCATGGTGGTCCAGCCTGTATGTGGCGGCGTCCAGGCTGGGCCTTCTCTGGGAGGGAAGCAGGCCTGCGATGAAGGTTCTGGGGCCATGGCTGTGTTGGGACAGAGCAGTCCGAGACTTGAGCAGCTTAGGGTGCAGGGGGTAACACTGACCTAAAACCACTTGGGAACATAGTGAGGGCCAGCAGAGGCTACCTCTCCTGCCAAGTTATGGGCTGTGGCTAGTCAGTGCTTTCTTGCTGCAAAAATGTTTCAGATTGTTCAAGCCCTAGTGGCCCCTACATTTCAGGGGAGCTTGTGGCTCGGGAGAGCTGCCGTGCCCAGTGGAACAGGTCCTGGCTGGAGGCCTGGCACACAGTGCTTGTCTGTGCTTTAGTCTCTTAGGTAGTACACAATACTTCTCTGCAAATAAAGTTCAGGCTTCTGTTCCTCAAATGGTCATTTTTACGAACTTCTGCACAGAGGGGTGAAATTTTGGGTGAATCTGAAAGTCCAGCCCATTCATGGGGCATGGAGTCGAATACTCTTCTTTCTGATTATTCCTACCCATGACGGGCATCAGAGGATATTTATTAAGAAATCCCTGAATAATCCACATTTTACTTCACTCTTTGGGTTTAAAATAAAGTTAGTTATTTTTTGGTATGTGTTCAGGTTTTAATAGTGCAAGTAATAATTTAGACTATAAATCCAGAATACACACCCATCACCTGGGCATAGATGGGCGTAGCTCCTTACCCAGTGCGTTTTCTTAAACTTCCACTGACTGGGCAATTGCTCTGTTTGTGCCAGGCACCGCGGCACGCTCCCAGGTCCTGCGTAATCCTCAGCCCCACTGGACAGCGGAGACTAATGCTGTCTGTCACCCCAGTGAGGAAATGGCAGCTTAGAAAGCCTAAGGAACAGGCCAAGGTTGCCACATCAGTGAGACGGCAAAGCCCAAGCCGTCTGCCTGCCACAGGCTTTGCCTTCAGCCTTTGCTCTCAACCCGGGGTGATTTGGCTCCTGGGAACATTTGCATGGCAAGTAAAGATACTACTAGACAGTAGACAATGCCAGGGCAGCCCCATGGAGAATTCCCCAGCCCTACCTGTGCCCATGTTTATGGCTGCACTATTTGGACTACTCAGGATGAGGACTCGGCCGGTGTCCACTGACAGATGAATGAACAAAGAAAATGTGTATACGCACAAGGAACTATTATTCAGCCATCAAAAAGGAATGAAATCCTGTCATTTGTGGCAAAGTGGACAGAGCTGGAGGACATCATGCTAGGGACATAAACCAGGAACAGGAGGACAAATGTTCTCATGTCTCACTCATTTGTGGAAACTAAAATTAAAAAAAAAATCCTCTCAGAAGTAGACAGCAGCATTCCACAAGAGATGCAGAAAAGTGAGGAGAAGGAGGAATAGAGAATGGTTGGATAACAAGGACCAAAATGCAGTTAGATAGGGGGAATTAGTTCTAGTATTTTAAAGCAGTGGATTAGCGATAGTCCACAACGAGTTCTATTTCAAAGTAATTAGATGATCTCAGAGTTTCCCAACATATAGAAATAATAAATGTTTGAAAAGATAGAAATACTAATTATTCTGATTTGAGCATTACATGTTGTATAAATTTATTGAATTAATGTACTGTATCCCATAACTGGGCATCAATATTATGTTTTAATTTAGAAAGAATTTCACGGGAGAATTATTCAGCCCCAAGATTCAGTTGAGAAGATTTTGCAAAACCCCCCTTTTAACAGCTCCCTGGTACAGCTGTGGACCTCTTCCCCTCCCCCTCCTATCCCCGCTGTGTCCCCTTGGAGCTGAAGATGGAGAGCCATGACTCTTTCCAGTTTGCTCTGAACTTGCAGATTGGGATCATTCATTGTGAACTGATTGTGAACTGAGACCTGGGACCGCAGTCCTGGAAGAAGTAAAACATGTTAAAGATGCTCCTCTAGAATTCCTGTGAAGGAAAGTGGTTCTCCCCATGGGCGTGTGTGCCCGGCACTGGGCACTGGACTAGACACCTCCAAACCCACAGTGTTGTTGACTCTTCCAAGTAGCTCTCAGGCTGAGAGGAAATCACTGTTATCCACCCTCCAATTCCACCCTGCTTAAACAAGGGAAGAAACACGAGCCTCAAAAAGGCTGACGTATTCAAGGTCACGTGGCTGAAAGATGGGCCCTGAAATCGAGCTGGGCCCTTTGACTCCAAGGTTCTACTTTACAGACACGATCCATTTTTTCTTAAGGAAGTAAGCACAGCTATGTTGAAGGTGAAGAAGGAGCTGAAAATAGAGCATTAATAGTCCTCCTACTTTTTAATTAAAAGGATTGCTTTTTATACCCTCTAAAGTAATCACTAGATACCATGGAAAGTCCAGATTAGTGTATGGGGGTGTAGGTGCCTTGGTTGTAATGCGGCTTTTTTACAGTTCTCAAAGCACACTTATTATCCATTATCTCATTTGATCTCTTCAACTGTCCTGGGAGGCTCGTGGAGGAAAAGGTCTTCATTTTATCCCTGAAAATCTGGGCCTTGGGCTGGGGCAGGATGTGACCGAAGGCCGTGGGGTAACTAGCCCACTGGAAGGGCCTCTCCCTGTGGGGTCTGAGTCCTAACTCAGCTCACAGGCCTGGATGAGCTCCGGTGAACTCTGACTCACTAAGGGTTAAGCCACATAAACTCGTTTATGGGTGGTAAGCATTTAATGTGCCCTGTAAAAAGGGCCCCTCACCGTGCTGGCTGCTTTCCCTCGGAAAGGGGGTGCAAAGCCTGGACTCTCAGGTCAGGGCAGCCTGGGGAAAGGGGGGAGCTGCGACCCTGTGGTCCTAAAACCTTCTCTGTGAAGTGGGAGTAGTTCTGGATGCTTCCAGGTTGTGGTGAGAAATGACGCTTGCCTTCTAGAAAGGAACTGAGAAGTAGCCTGAGACACTTAGAATTTTTTTTTTGTATTACCTGCTAATTTCTTTACATACATAAATACATGGGCTTCTCACTCTGGTTTGGTCTTGTTCCCATTTTACAGCTGGGGAAAGTGAGGCCCAGGAAGTTATTGACTAGATAGATTTGGAACTCAGGAGCATCCACAGAGGGTACAGAAACTGGAATCTAAACCCACATCTCCCCACTTCGAAGCTAAGAGCTTAGGTACCACCTGACCCCCACTTTCTGGTAGTTAGGAAGCAGCGAATCAAATCCTTGAGCTGGCTGAGGGGGTAGCTCAGAGGTTGCCGGCCAGGTCTTGCTCCCACTGAAATGGCCACTATGAAAGATCCCCGAAGGCCAATCCTTGAGAGAGAAGTTGAGGGGAGCCTTTCCCAGCCTCCTCTGCGGCAGGAGGGCCCCTGCTCCCCTCAGGTGGGCCGGGCTCTGAGCTCCTGCCTTCTCAGGGTTAAACAGTAACCTTTCCACTGCTTGTGGGCGAGTGAAAGCTGCGGAGGAAGAAGCCCGGCCTTGAGCAAACAAGAGCTGGCCCCACTGTGGTGTTCTCCTCTCCCAGCCACCCTCCTGGGGACTTGGAGCTTTTCTTTTGCCTTGAAGTCTCCACGTGATTTCTTAGCTTTGGGGTGACTGCTCTAGAAAACTGGATGGGGTGATGCCTAGGTATTGTAGAAACGAAAGAGTGGATGGTTTGATCTCAGTTGACTTCTCCAAAGGTGAGAATCGAAGTAACTTCTAGAGAGGAACTTAAGAACCAGCATGGTTACCTTCTTTAAATTTTCAGATGGGGGGAAACTGAGGCCCTGAGTTGTTTCTGGTTCAAGTTATCCAGAGAGGAAACCTCCTCATTAACCTGTCCTACTAATCATGCTCTACTTTGTACCAAGTACTCGAGGTATAGAAACTCATTTGATTTCCAACCAGTATCCAGGCTGGATAGGAATATTTGCTTTTTGTGTATGAGGAAGCTGGTGTCCAGGAGGTTAAGTAATTTGAGCTACTAAGTGGGAGAAATTGCAGTCAACCCCACCTGTCCTGGATTCAGGGCTCTCGCACAGGACACGGATCACAGAATCCAGCTCTTCTTTCTTCCCTGAGGGTCTGCGCCCTCTTACCCTGCCCATTGTACCCAGCCTATCTTCCCTTCTCCACCTTCCTCTTAGGCTGGATTGGAGCCTAATTATTTACCAAGCGACAATGATGACGATGCTAATAATTATCATAAATGTTTGTGTCCAGCCTAGCTCAGCCCTTAATCACCGCTGTATCCCTGGAACCTAGAACAGTGCCCAGCCCTTCACTGGGCTGATAAATATTTGTGGAATAAACAAATACACGGATGCATTTTTGTGCCTTTAGCAGGCTCCTCCTCTCCCCACACAGACCCTACTTCGAAGCAGAAAAGCAAACGCTCAGCTGGAGGTAGCACAGTGTCAAGGCTGGAATTACGTTGGGGAAGGGATGTGAATTCCAATCTGTAGACACTGGCGATATTCAGCGATGAAAGATTTTCCCCAAATGGGGAGAAACATTTCCATGCTGTACAGCTCTTCACCCTGTCCCCACCCTAACATTTTAGAAAGAGAAAGTGACTTTACAGCCTCTGGGTAGTGCTCAGTAACCTTCCAGAAACTGCATGCTTTTCCTTTGAATAATTGCTCACCTCCTAGGGCTTGGGTCTGAAATGTGGAATGTGCCCAGCTTGGCGCTACGCACTGTCTTAAATGCCGGATGATCAAAAGTGTAACATTTCCACATTGTTCAGAAAGAGCAGACGGGCCCAAGGAAGGAAGCTCTGCTCTTAGCTGCTCTGAGAAAATGACCCCACTGACCGATCAAGTCACCTTGGGGTCAGCTTCAAAGCCAGTTGAGTTCTCCAAGTCTGTCATAGGAGAAGAAAACTAGTCGTAACTTTTACCAGAAAGGAAATATTTAATTCTCTTTACCAGAAAGGGGCAGGGCCTATCAGAAAAACCAAATGGTTTCTGATATTATCACCAAGCCAAGTACTTAAGGAGTTCTACTCAAATACGATCAAGGCCCTCAGTCTCCCAGTCCACCCCCTGGCAGGTGGCCTCATTCAGGAAACATCGCTGGGTCCCCAGGTGCGGGGCCACTCAGGGATGGGGACACGTGAGCTCTGGTTTCACCCAGAGACCCTGCAAAGGTGCTAGGTCTGAAATCACATTGATTGAAATTCCACTTCAAATAAAATTTCTTTTGCATTTTCATCACTATCAACACACACACACACACACACACACACACACACACACACACACACCCCTTGGATGCCGGCCAGAGTTGCCCTGGGAGCAGGTATTACATTTTCCTTCTGCTTCATTCCTGATCAGAGATTATTCATTTATGAATAGGTGGCTGTAAAAACTTGCCTCATGCGTATGAAAATGGAACCTGGAGATATTTAATTGCCGTGAGTTTTGCTTTTACTGAAAGTGCTATGGCAATGGGCAGGTGGACACATTCTGTTTTTTTTTCTTCTGCTTCTTCTTTGGAAATTAACTCTACGATTTGTATTCTCCGATGATGTTTGTGCCAGAAGCACTGACTGAATGGGCTGTTTGGTCCTTTACAGATCATGATTCTGGAAGGAAGTGGTGTAATGAATCTCAACCCCAGCAGCAGCCTCCTTCACCAGCAGCCGGCCTGGACAGACAGCTACCCCACGTGCAATGGTAAGGGGCAGGCGGGTGTGTGCGTCACTGCTTGTGGGCATTCTTCCTTTGCTTTAATTCTCCTCCCAACCTGACATTTGAAAACTCCAGATTTTACTCAGCAGAGGAGATTGGCAACCAGACAGAATGGAGAAAACATCTTTTGTTTTTGTTTTTACAGTGCCAGAGATACAACCCAGAACTTTGTGCATACTACGCACAAGCTCTACCCTGAGAACTCTTAATACTAAAGTTCTCTAGAGGCTTGAAGAGCACCAGACAAAAGCCCAATTGAGATATTGCACCTGTGCCCAGCCAAAATGCAAGGTTCCAGGTTGGCACCATGGCAGTAAGGGTAGTAGAAGAGACATCCAAAGCGAAGACTTCTTGTTGAAGCTTTCGAGAGTGTTTTCCTGGGATATAGCAAAATAGGACAGGAGAGATGTATTTGTGTGTGTGTGTGTGTGTGTATGTGTGTGTGTTCATATTTGTATCTCACATACGCACACAAACATGGAGGCCAACAGAAGCTTAATCTTTCTAGTTTGTCTTCCAGTGATTTCTCTGTGTAAGGGGTCAGAAAGTGGTCAGAAGACCAGGCACTCTCCCAGAGGGATTGAATCTCGAGAATTTATTGATCCACAGGGGAAGGGCCTAGCAGCCAGGCTTGCAGAAGGTTTGATGATCAAGCCTGTGGCCTACTGCAGAAGCAGAATGGAACAAAGCTGCTGCTGAATCAGATGCTCCACCCACCACAGTGCAGGCTTCAGTGCAGACAGGCTACCAAGCACCCAGCAATGCTGGGCTTAAGAAGCCCTGGGCCTTCTCCCACCTGCACTTGCTGCTCATCTCCCTGCCAGAGACTCCTGCCGCTCATTTGCTTGGAATAAGGACATAGCTGAGGGGGAAGCGCAGCATGAGAAGTAGGGGCAGGAGGGTGATGGAAGGTGACATTCTCCCATGAGTGGCTGATCTGTATGCAGCTCTACCTCTTTTAATTTGTTTTTTTTTTCTTTGTTATTACTATATGTTTGCCATACATAATAAATGCAGTCATTGTGGGAAATTGCTACATATATACATCATATCTTGAGCACCTCTTTTAATTTGGAATCCCAGCCAAACAGGTAGAAAACATGAACAAGGGGCCTTCCCTTATTTGATCACCTGTAGCATCAAAATGCTGCCCTTTCCGGGCAGTTACATATTCTGTTGTAGGCCTTGGACTCCCTGTGGGGACCTAGAAGGAAGCTTTGAAATAGAGCAGGGAGTTTTGAGCATCCTCAGGTCCCAGGGCCTTTGATGAGAAGGCAGCATCTTTTTGTTTGCTTTCGAAAAAATTGAAGCAATTTAGCAAGAAGAATTTGGGTGCCATTTTTATTTCTCCATTCTAAAGGTCACAGAGAAGGCCAGCTCTTCATCAAGATTAGGAGAGGGAGATCAGCTAAACGACAAAGAACAGAATTCACAAGATTTTCAATGTTTCCTCTGAAACTTCAAAACTTTGTTGAGTTCTCTGCCTGATAAGACATCTTCCCCCTGTCAAAAGTTTCTTCAGACAAAATTCTCTGCTGCTTCCAAGTTTTAATGGGGTACAATATCATAAACTATTCTTTAATCTAGATCCTATTAAGTTTGCAGAAGAGATTGTTCTGGATCTATTGTGGGATTTTGAAAAATTGTTGCCTCCTGTTGGCTGAATTAGACCTTTGCCATCATAGCAACACAACTGTTTTAGGGGAAAAAAGAATCAAAGACTTGAAGAGCTACAAAAAATATATATTGCATTCTTAGACAGCTGTATTTATGAAACACCAAATAAATTGGAGGACGTGGAAACATAAGTCTGAGGCCTAAGTCTGGTGTTTGAATAATTGGTTGTTGAGGACAAGGCCACGGGCACTGAGGGAACCAGGCCCTTCAGAGCCCTGCACCACCCTGTCACTCCACAGCCCAACAGCATCAGCATCATGGCACGCTTTTTAGGACCACAATGCCACCCTGGTCTCACCCCAGACCCACTGAATCAGAATGTGCATTTGAGCAACATTGCCCTGTGGCTTATGGTTGCATTAACCTTTGGCAAGTAGTGAGCTAGCATGGCTTTGAATGGACAGTTAGAGGTAGTTTCCCTCCAAATACCTCTCCCTCTCCTGCTCCATATCTTGAGTTGGTGACATATTTGGTTGGCTTTCTCCTGCTCCAGCTTGGTAGGATGGGACAGAATCCACCTCTCACCCTTCTTGGAACAGAGCTCCTCCACTGGACACTCCTTTCAAGGTGTCATGGCCCCAGATGATTGATTGTCTCTTCTCTAGTGCCCCACCTCCCACCCCCAAAAGACTTTGGACCAATTATATGATATTCTATTAACTGAACAAAGGAGAGTCACATACATAGATGGTTAGCACATAAGAGGCTCAGTGATATTTATCCACCGGAGTGAACTTCACTTCTTCACTAGTATCTGAATTAAACATCATCTTAACGCAGCTCACCATGCTCCCACGTTAGTTCTTCTTCAGCAACAAATTCCACTGAACAAATACACAGTGAGCTTCTACGATGGCAAGGTCTCTGAGGTCATTTTATAGGATGTGTGAAGATGAGTAAGACAGAGTCCATGACCTCGAACACACAATTTACAAAGGAGAATAAGACAGTACTCAGAGACCTGTTAAGAAGGGCAGGATATGACAGAGGCCATTAGGAGAAATCTGAAGCACGTCTCCTGGTGAACCAAAGGACAATGAGCCCTGGAAGTAAGTTGGGGGAAACAGTGATCACTTTACAGGTGGTCAGAGTTTGAAAGATAGGTAGGAATTCAGCAGGAGTAAGATGTAGGATGTAAAGGAGACTGAAAGAAAGGCGCAGGAGGCGAGAGTCACAGGTCACTAATAGTGAGCAGAGTGTCAATGCTGGCTTGTGAGTTTTACACCGAATTTCAGTGTCTGCTGCCTGTGTACAGACTTTCTTGTCGTTGTTCTCTAAATAATACAGCACAACAACTATTTATATAGTATTTTCATTGTCTTGGGGATTGCAAGAAATCCAGAGATGATTTAAAACGTATGCGAGAATATGTGTAGGTTTATAGGCAAATACTATGCCATTTGATGGAAGGGATTGGAGTATCTGAGGATTTTAGTATCCAGGAAGGATCCTGAAACCAAACCCCGTGGACACCAAGGGACGACTGCATTTGGGTGTCTGTAATAAGCTGTAAGTTCCCGAAACTACAGAAGTCTTTAGTTTTTGTGGTACTTTGCGGGTGAGGCGGACGTGAGCTCGGAGCGCTCAGGGTGCGGGGAGAGCGTAAGGTGTTCACGGATCCCCCCGCCACACTCTCCGGAGCCCTCCAACCCCGGGCCGACGCTCGCGGGCTGGGGCTGCCTTCCCGGTGACATCGCAGCCGGCGAGGCCTCTGGCGCGTGAGACGGAGACCGCTCACAGCGTCCCCTCCTGTTTCGCAGTTTCCAGCGGGTTTTTTGGAGGCCAGTGGCATGAAATCCACCCCCAGTACTGGACCAAGTACCAGGTGTGGGAATGGCTGCAGCATCTGCTGGACACCAACCAGCTGGACGCCAGCTGCATCCCCTTCCAGGAGTTCGATGTCAACGGCGAGCACCTGTGCGGCATGAGCCTGCAGGAGTTCACCCGGGCGGCGGGCACGGCGGGGCAGCTGCTCTACAGCAACCTGCAGCATCTCAAGTGGAACGGTGACTGTCCCTCCCTGTCCTGCTGGGGGCGGGGCCGGCAAGCTCAGAGGTCTGCGGCTGGGTGGCTTCCTTGTCGGGGCCTGCCAAAGATGGTCTCGCCTCCACCTGGCCGTTTCCCCAGACAGGGCAGTAGGAGGGAGGCGAGAAGCAGGAGCCAAGCCCGGGGGACCCCGGGAGCCCGGTGGCTTAGGCCTGCCGGGGTGACTTGGGTCTCTCCTTCCGGCTGTGTTCATGTCCAGGCAGACAAGGGGCTCGCTGGGCGGTCACAGGATTCTCGCTATCCTGGACGTCGCTCCCTCTTTCTCTGTCTCTTTTTTAAACATTTGCTAACAGTTCAGTAGTGTAATTCCCAATCATTCTCTTGTTAAAGACGACCACGGCTACTTTAAAAAGCAAACGAATGAAACCACAAATCTTCCAGACGTAGGTTCTTCAATGGGGGTCTAGGATGGTAACGAGATGTAGAAAATTAGATGCGTGTTTAGGAAGGGAGAAGCTCATAATTTTTTGGCAGATTCTTACAAGGTTCATAACAGAGAGGGGGGACAGAGAGAGAGAGAAAGGGATTAGAGCCAGTGGTCTGAACATGTGTGGTTGTTTCTGTGGTGATTTCTAGAACTGACGCTGCCCTGAGACGTCAAGGCCGCCTAAAACCTTGAGTGTCTCTGTTCAGGCCTCTCCTAGCACCCAAGTGCTGCCCATTGGCGATGGTTTATTAACACACACACATTCTACGCTGCCTCGCAAGACCCTCTGGGGCAGACCACTCGCCTCGTAGAATGCCTTTGACGCTGACGTAAGGTTCCCCTGAAGGTGGATATGAGATTAGCTCCTCTGGGATCTGTGGACATCTTGGAAGGGAGGAGTGTTTAAGGACAGTGAGCCGGTGCAGCCACATTGGAAAGGGCATTTATGTCTTAGCAGAACCGGTGCTGGGGTGAGCGAATAAACGTGAGGAAAGGTGAGTTCCAAGGCCGTGAAACAGAGTCGGCCCTGACAGCTGTGGTCAGCTCTGAGGAGGGCCTGGGAGTCTGGCTGTGGAGCTGGCAGCCGGGGTGGCCATTTTGGATGACTTCATCCAGCACCCTGGCACTCCTTTCTTCCCACCCACCTCGCAGCCTCGGTTGCTCATTTTTCTTTTACAAGAACCAAACCAAACAAGGCCCTATAAATAACTCCCAGGAGTCTTCAGAAAGAGCCGACTTATACCTGAAGAATTAAAAATATTTACCTCCCAACCTCCAATTAAATCCACTCCTTTAAAGCTTTGCCATGACTGAAGCCTGAGGCAGGGAGGTCTGGGAGGTGCCATGGCCATCTTTGACCTTCCACTTTTGACCTCCCATGACTTGTTTGCTCTTGCCATGTGCTGCCATGGCCTCTGAGTGCCTAATGGTCAGATTTCTCTCCCTTGTTTTATTGTTTGCTTTTTTGGGTGGATAGTCTATTAACTTATATTTATTATTTACTTATATTGAATAACCTTATGAAAAAATAAATATTGTACCCATTTTACAGATGGGAATCCTGAAGGGCAGAGAGGTTGGAGGCATGACCTCCAACTATTCAGGACCTTCACTCCTGAAATAGTCATAGTCTGCCTGGGGGAGGGGAAAATTCTTGACTCACTAATATACACATATGTGATTTTATCTGACACAACTCGAGAAGAGTTGTAAATAGACACTAGGATGTGTGGTGTGTTTCAGTCCTAGTGTTTGCTTAGCGACGAGGTCATAAATTGGGAAGATGCACTCCATTTTATCCAGCTGTACCTCATATAGCGAATCTAATCAGATGGGGTCGATCAAATTCAAAATCAAAGAAGAGTCCACCTAGTTAAAATGATTTTCCCTGTAGTTTTGTTTTCATTTCATATCTTTTTTTTTTGGTGCCGGGGATCGAACTTAGGGCCTTGTGCTTGCAAGGTGAGCACTCTAACTGCTGAGCTAAATCCCCGGCCCCATGTTTTCATTTATCTCGATTTGTGAAAGCACTTAGAAGGTGCTTGGTGATTCTATCTAATTTAATCCCTTACATTTAAAGATGAGGCAACCGAGACTCAGAAAGGTGAAGGCCTCATAGCTAGTAACGGAAAAACTGCTCTTCTGATTTCTGAAGTGCCTCGTCCATAATAGTAGATGTCTTCCCTCTTCCAGCTGATGGCGATGCTCTAGCCTAATGATTTTTCTGGGGTCAGGAACGTCTCTAGGCTTGAGCCTGTAGAGGCCAAGCGGGAAACGCTCTTCCATAAGCAAACACGGGTGAGCAGGCAGTGAGACGGCAGAAGCTCACTTGTAACGAAGCCAGCGCCATTGTTACTGAAGCACAGAGTTTTGGCTCCATCTGGGCCCTGCCTGACTTTCCCAATGTGTCCTTCACAGGCCAGTGCAGCAGCGACCTGTTCCAGTCCACACACAATGTCATTGTCAAGACAGAACAAAATGGTGAGTGCCGAGAGAGGCAGAGAGCCAGAACCAGAACTTGGCTAGGCAGAGTCCTGGCTGGGGCAGGGGTGGGGGGCTGTTGGGATGGAGTGGCAGACGGAGGATGGCGGCGGGTTTTGGCGAGAAACCTAGGGTGGCCACTTCCCTGCGTGGCTCCAACAGGCCACCTTGTTCTTGGGATTGGTGGCCCCCAGCTCCTTCTGGTGTAGCCACTGTCAGGGGGTCCCTGGACTCCCAGTCACTAGCTGCAGAAATGCAGAATCTAAAGTGAGCCTTCTCACCAGCCAAGAGGGAAGGGATTGGACTCAGCCAAGTTCAGAAAAGCGGAGCAATAGAAGAGGAAGTTAATGTCTCCTCTTCTCTCCCACCTCCCCCCACTGGAGTGTGTTTCACAGGGAGGGAGATGCTGACTTGGTGGTCCAGGTTGTGTAGTTCTTGGAGCCCTGTGGGGCTTCCGTTGAGATGTCTAAAGGCAGCTGTGAACCCCAATTTCTCCCTTAGGGACATTTCACATGAAAGATGGCCATTCTGCACTCTGAGCAGTCTATAGTCCTATAGTCTACACTTGTTTTGTTTCCCTTCCTCTGTCCCATGTCTCTCTACTGGAGGCTGTCCCCCGGAGCCCGCAGGCATGATTACACTGTAGGTGCCACTGCTTCTGGGTTACTCCCTGTGTCCACATCGGGGAGACTGGGAACCATGTGGGCTGACCACGTTTGCCACGGGCTTCCCTGTGGGTTGCGTGCCAGTCACCAAGGACAGAATTTGACCTGGGGGTCATTTGCGAGTCACCTGTCACCAACATTGGCCCATGCAGTTATTTACTCTTTTATAAGGGGGCTGCTCTACCATTGTTAAAGAAAAAGAAAAACAATAGCTGTTAAGCATGTTAATTAAGCCTTCCTCGCCCTGCCCTCCTCCGGATAGACAGGAGACTAGAGTGCCTGGATGGGCTGTGTTTTATAGGGCTGGCCCTAGGGACAGACACATCCTTTGGCTACAAGGATGCCCTGTCCCCCAACCCTGTAGATAGCCCCAGTGGAGGAACCAGAGTGACACTGGACAGGTCTCAAAGAACTTGATAATTCCTCCTTGACCATCCAGACATTCTTGTGTTGCCAGTTCAGAAAAGCTAAACTGAAGGGTGGAGAAGAAGGTCCACCCCTGGGAGGAGGGGACGAGAGGCTCTCTGAGGGGCCAACACCCCCAAACCTCTTTGGTTCAGTTTGTTTTCAGAGACAACAGGTGTAAAAGTGATCCAACAAAGAGAGAGGGTGTAACCCTAGGAGATTGGGCTTGGGGTGCCCAAACACGTAGCTATTAGTTAAAATACCAGCTAAATCCCTATGTCGTAAACAGGAGGACTTAGCCAGTGAGTCAGGTTTTATACCATTAGTGCTATAAAAACAAAATGAAACTCAGCCTGTGGCTTACCACCCTGGCTCTAAAATCCAGCACCCAGTCAGGAGATGGGCAGAGGCAGCCCGGACTATGGTAAAGAAGCGTGTCTGGGAGAGGGTGCAGGGGAAGCTGGGAAGAAAATGCTGAGCTGGAGATGGGCCAAGATCCAGGGGCTGTGTGGGAGCTGGGCTTCACTTGGGGTAGGTGGAGGGGAGTTTCCTTGGAAAGTCAATTAGAACAAGATGTGCTTGCCCAGCACCCAGCACACAGCCAGCTAGCCCGAACCAGAGCGCTTTTTCCCAGAGATGAGGCAACAAGGCCCCATTCTTAAAGCTGTTCATTTGATTTGGTAATACTCTCCTCCCTTCTCCTTTTTTTGGTTTTGAGAATTTTTTTGTCACCCCTTAACCAAACTAGAGAAACCTCAGAGGAAGGTGCTGTCACTTAGCTTGAGAGTACACTCTGAGGCTTAGAAATGGAGAGACAGTGACAGGCCCCCAAGACTTTTTCTGAAAAACAAAACCAAACCACCATTAATTCTCCTAGGAAGATATTTATAGGAAACGATGTTCACTAATCATTTATCATACTTTGATTTGCCCCTAATAAGCGCTGCCCTCCACCTTAAGGTAAATATGTTCTGGTGATTACATAGCAGAGTGTTAGACAGGATTGGAACAATTCCTAGAAAAAACTAAAGTATTGGCCTAGGACAGGATTCCACTATTGCAGCTTTTCTGGCTTCCCAAATGCGGCAGGTATGGATCACACGGATGGACGGACGGGCCCTGAGGAAGCCATTCCCCCAGGACACTAGAAGAACAATGAACAGCTTGTAGCTGAAGCAGAGAATTATCCCTTCTCTCTCAGTGCTCCCTCCTGCTGCCGTGATTTTCCATGAGCAGAGACTTAGAAGAGGCAGATTTTTCATCTTGGCGATAATGATTATTGATCGTCCCCATTTTCTGTTCTTTGTAGACCCTTCCATTATGAACACCTGGAAAGAAGAAAACTATTTATACGATGCCACCTATGGTAGCACAGTAGGTAACTAACTCCCCAACCTGGAAGGTCCCTTTCCATTCTTACCCCAATCATCTAACCGCCACAGTGTGACACTGTAAGGAGGGAGCTTTACATGCCTTTTATGCTTTCACTGCTACAGATTTGTTGGACAGCAAAACTTTCTGCCGGGCCCAGATCTCCATGACAACCACTGGTCACCTTCCTGTTGGTAAGTTGTCTTGTCATCTGAGGCTAAACGTGACTAATGCAAGTGCTTACTGAGAATTAATGAGAATTACCAACATCCCACATTTCTGCTTTGCTAGAATCTTTCTCATTAAAAGGCTGAAAAAGGAATGGAGTTGCCATTTATATGAGTAGATGTACTTTTGACCCGCTATTTGTACATCGAAAATGACCAATAGGGATTCCTCTAGAAGCTTTTGTCTCTTCTGAAATTAGTCATTGTCTTGTGACAACAGATTTTGTTCGTGCTTTCTACTCTTTTCAACAAAAATTTGCTCTTGGGATATATCTGAAAACAGTTATTTATACATATGGGGGAAGCAGGCTAGCTTTAATTTTCGCATACATTTGAACATTAATTTCAAGCTATGTTTGGCTTTAGGGAAAGAATGTCTACCAGTGGAATTCAGAGGTTGAGAGCCTATGATGATGGTCTGTGGATAGAGGAATAGCTATCGGAAATTTCCAGAACCCCCATGGTCATGTTATTTTCCTAGTTTTTAAGTCTAACCCTGATAGCTCATCGGTCTTCTCTAATCAGAGCACCTGCTCTCTGTGGATTATGTTCACATGGGCTGCATTTTGCCAAGGTTGGATCCCTGACTCCTAGTCAAGCTTGTGTCAACGAGAACACTGTTTCTTCGGGGATCTGGGAGAGGGGGTTTCTGATGACCTCCCTCCTACAGATGGGTACATTAGTGTGGGTGGCGCAGGAATTACTTGTGTAGCAGATTTTGTGCTTTCCTTGACTTGGGTGCAAGCTTCTGGATCTCTTTGGGTCTGTGAACTGAATTGAGATGTCAGTCACACAGAAATTGTCTTTTCTCAGGAATTGAATTTGGGGAAACTTCAGAACTGGGATTTAATCAGGGGATTAAACAATAACCCTTCCTCTTTTTATTTTTTGGCTTTTGTTGAGCGTGTATTTTTGAGGTCTGGGATAATGAAAGCTTTTGGTTTGAGGTTTTGTTCAGGCCAAACCCCTCAAACGAGACAGGGCTGGGAGCCAGTGTACATGCTTCTGGAATTGAGGTTGAGAAGCAAAGCCAATTCATCTCTCTACGCCCCCTTCCTCCACAGCCCTTAGCGTTAGGTGTCACTCCAAATTGCGCTTATTTGTTGAAATGAGGAAGCAGATCGAACTGTGGAAAGGCTCTAAGGTGACATCCTGGAGGAACAGCCCACCAGGGTACAATTTCTGTGGTAATCTTTGCCACAGTCAGGCCTAAAGGTTTCAGGGCTGAGGAAACCACCCAAGTCACCCTCGGATTTCCTCTCACACTTCCTAAGGTGTCACCTCTCATGTCCTTCTGGTTGGGTCTCTGACTTAGGGCAAAAGATTCCAACTAAGCACAAAGCCGAACTAACCACTTCCTGAGCCTCGGGGGTTGCTAGGTCTGGAGGCTCCTGGGGAACTTTTCCTAATAGTCACAGCTCTGAAGCCGGGTCTTCCTTCCCCTTTCTGTGTCTTACACTTCTAGAATTTGAGACAACAGGGACCCCAGGGGCCAGTTTCTGCTTGCATTCTTGCAGTAACAGGGAGTTCATTAGCTTCTGAGTCCATCTGTCCAGTATTTCGTGATAGTTCTCCTTAAAATGGGCTTTGTGATCCTGCTGTTCCTCAGCCTCCCCCGTCCTTGTCTCCTCCCCTCTTGTCGGTCCTGCATGGGACCAGCATCCCCCACAAGACCTTTGCTGTCCGCCTGAGTCTTTCCCATTTCAAGCTCCCATAAATTGAGGGCAGTTAAATACATATCTGTCTAAATTTTCGTGCAAGTTTAAGCGGAGCTGAGGCGGGACTCTCCTAAACTGATGCCCTCTGCGATAAGGCAGGTGGGGAAACGGCTGTGTTTGGATTTCTCTGTCATCTGCCCATTTTTATAAAATGGCTGCCGCCAGTGTTCTGATCTGCTCGATAGTCCCGCAGCCACTCATGCCAATGCAGGTTTGATGTGTTTATCTACCGAGTTGTTGAGCCTAAAGCTAGGGTGGCACTATCTGTTAGAATGCCAAAATTTGTATATCCCGTAAAGAAATGGCTCACAGCTGAATCATATGCAAATACTTCTAATCTTTGCTTCTTGCGAAGCCATTTAGCTCGAGTCATGCTCTCTCACTTGTGTCGTGAACTTGTGCCTTGTCATGCCCCTGCCTGGACCCAGCGGACCTTGGCCCCGGGTGCCCAGGAGGGGAGCAAGAGAAAGCCAGGCTGGACAGCCTCCCCAGAGGGAGTCATTATTGTATAACAATGAATCACTTAACCACATGGCTAACTTCAAAGGTCTGGACTTTTATTTTGTAGCAGTGGGGAGAGCCTGCTTGTATTAAAGTCATAGATCAAAAGATTCACAAGATTTCAGTGCTGGGGCGGCTCAGTGATCCTGCCGGTTGGAATGGGAAGAGGGGGCTGGGGGCTGGAAGAAATGAGATTTCTTTTCCTTTGCCTTTGGTTCCTTTTTGTCCCATAAGATGATGGGAACATTTTCATGGTTTTTCTTTTACTACTATTACTTCTTAAATCTTTCCTGAAGCTGGAATTATTTTTTAAATCTTTTCTTAAGCTAGAGGGAAGTCTCTGTTGGGTAAATGACTGATATCTTCCAGAGGAATTTTTGCATGGTTTTTCTAGTCTGGGAGGCTTTTAATCTAGAGTCTATGAACTCCAGGGCGGACTATGAACACTCAAACTTGTGACAGGATTCCACAAGTGGACACGTACATGCGTTTTTCTGGAAAGAGGGGCCAAGGTTTTAATTTTATCCATAAAGGTACCTTAACCCCAAAGTGATTTATTCCACATTAAGCTGGAATTCTCAGTGACAACAATATACTGAGAAGCACTCAGAGTTTTGTGAATTCAACCCTGGCTCGGAAATAATGGCCCTGCACCATCCTGGATGCCATTTGAAAATGAGCTTTGCTTGTGGCCTGCTAGGTAAATGGCACTCTTTGTCTGGAGAACAACGTGGCCCTGTCAGAGTGATGTATCACTTGGAAACCGGGGTGGGTGCCAGACCTGTCGCAATGTTGTCACATCCTGATGGGATGTTGCAACCCTGCCTTACAACGTACAGGGCGGGAAAGCAAAGTCTCCTCATATTTCCTGTGAATTTGTCTTTCCAGATTTCAGAGAAACCAAGTCAGGTGCAGGTCCTCCTGGTGACGATGCCGGGAGAGAGCGCCTTAATCAGAATGAATATGTTTTCCTCCTGCCCAGCTCTTATCCAAGCCCTCTTCTCTGTCTTGCAATCGTTTTGAGAGACGCTGTTGGGAACCCTGAGTTGTGACCAGCTGTGTGATCAGATGGAGCCGTGTGCGTTGGGAAATACAGGATCATTAGATTGGAATTATTTTTTTCCACTAATGAAAGCAGTAGAGAAATGAGTCTGATTCTTGGCACGAAAGACCTTTGTGTAATTGGCCATGTGCTAAAGGTGATTGAGCACAGGTGGCAGAGATGGCCAGAAGAGTGTTTACAAATGAAGACTCTGGATTCAAAGTATTTGTCTTCACGTCTTGGCTCCACTTTCAGACTCTATGACTGCAGTCAAGTCATTTGAGCTGTGTGTGTGTGTGTGTGTGTGTGTGTGTGTGTGTGTGTGTGTGTGTGTCTCAGATCTGCCTCAGATGGAAACTATGGACCATAATACCTAACGTATAATACCGATCTCTTGGGGTTATGGTCTAAATTACATAAGATGATTTGTGTAAAGTGCTTAGTATAAACTTGGTACATAGTAAGTACTCAGTGATCAGTAGCTGTTCTTCTTAACCATTTTAATTAGGCGCTAGTGTTCAGTGGTTCACGAACTTAAACAATTTTTTATTAGTGCGTGTTGTGGTGCATATGAAATACATTAGTTGTGTGGAATTGTTGCATATACAGATCACATCTTGATCCTTTTCACATCCCCTTCTCCTCCCTCTCCTTTCTTCTCCCATCCCCACATCCTCTTCCCACCTCCACAAAGTCTATCTCCCTGTTTCCTATCATCTGTTATATTTTGCTCTTTATTTATACTTTGGGTTACTCACATAAGAGAAATTATGAGATATTTAACCTGTGTTTGATTTATTTCACTTAACATTATGGACTCAAGGTGCATCCGTTTTCTTATAAATGACTCAAATTTATCCTTCTGAGTATTCCCTGTTTGTATAAATACCATATTTTCTTTATCCACGCATCTGTTGATGGGCATATAGGCAGCTTCCAAGATTAGCTATTATGAGTTGTGCTGCTGCTATAAACACGGGCAAACATGTATCTCTGTGGTTTGTCTTTATGGAATTTCCATTTTTAGTGTTTTGAGGAATCTCCATATTGATTCCCCTAGTGGCTGTGCTTGTCAACTTTTTCAAACAATCAAATGATTTCTGTCTACCCTCTCCTTCTGCATGTAGTTTAGTCAGTCCAGTGCCCTGGAAGGCCACACATAGGTCAGCAAGCCCTGGGTTAGGGAGCTCTGATGGAATGTGAAAGAAAGAGACACACTGTATAGATCAAATTCTTAACAGAATTGACTTGTATTTGGGGACTACTTTGTATTATAATTGGCTGGTTTTTGATTATGGGATTTTTTTTGTTAACATCTACTTCCAGTCTCACAACACTCACCATATCCTTTGAAATACACACACACACACACACACACACACACACACACACACACAAAAATAGGTTATTTGGTTTTCTTTTTCCATTTTTGTTTTTAATTCATACAGAATAATTGAATGTATTTATGGGATACAGTGTGAAAATTCGATACATGTATAATGATCAATTCAAATTAGCATTTCTAGCTCCTTCAACAAACACCATTTCTTTGTGGTTGGAAGCTTGGGATCCCTCGCCGCTAGCTCATTATGAAATATATCATAAATTGCTGTGAATTACCATCAGGGTGTTATGCTGTAGATCCCTGGAATTTATTCCTCTTATCTCACTGCATTTTTCTACTTATTATCCAGCGTCTCCCTTCCCCTTCCTAGCTTCTAGTGATCACCATCCTAATTTCTACTTGTATGAGATTTTAAACCTTTCACGTAGAAGGGGGAACGTGGCATTTTTTTAAACTAGAATTTTTCCCTCCGAGTCTGCCTCTGTCATCTCTGCTTTGGCAATGGTTGACTAGGTGCCATAATGAGTCATTTGTTAAACTAATTTGTGTTTCCATAAGCCACCGTGGCCCTCTGTACTGCGCTCGGTCTGCTCAATGGCCCCTTTGTCAGAGTGATTAAAATAGAATTTTGCATGCCAAAAAATAGCACTCCTCTGGCTTAATAGCCATCTTTCTTTGTTGCAAATGTTTACATTTTTGGATTATGAAAAAAACAAGTCTAATGACCTAAATCTTTCAATGGCTTCCTATCTCTCTCAGGAAGATCATTTAAAAGCCCTGCAAGCCCTTATCACCTACTGTTCTGCCTCTTGCTCACAACTATACTGGCTTCTTTCAATTTTGTGTACATATAAGCACACATCAACCTCAGGGCCTTTGCACTTACTGCCTCATCCATGGGCAGCTCTTCCACAAACTGTGTAACCAGCTCCCTCACATCCTGTAGGCTCCTTTATCACAGAAGCCTGCTGGTAACATCTTGAATTAAACTGAAAAGTATTCCTACGTCTATATGTCTATCCCCATTTCTTACCCTGCATTATTTTGCTCCTCAGCGCTTGTCATCTATTTTGTTTGGTTCATCATCATAGACCCAAACAGTGCCAGGCATGCAGAAGGTACTCAAAAATATCGGTTAAAGGGGTAGATGCATGAGTGAAAATGATAGTTGTAGAGATAAACTGAAGAGCTCTCATTTTTCTCTTTAGCAGAGTCACCTGATATGAAAAAAGAGCCAGACCACCCTATAAAGTCCCACACCAAAAAGCACAGTAAGTTACCTGGCTTTCAAATGGAATTTGGTCCTTTTCTTCATGTTAGTTATAGCCGGAAGCCCCTGGTTTGGGGACCAAGGCTGCCTCTACCTACTATCTCTGCTTCTTCACTCTAGACTGGGTTGGGAGAGAAAATAGAGGTCTCAGTTACTGGTAAATATACACGTATGCTACATCTCATAATGAATGGAAAAGAAAAGGAGGGAGCAAGTGTGCAGCCATCTCTCAAAGTGGGAGCCCCCGGCTGTACCCCCTTCATTCTGGCATATTTGTTCTAAAAGCAGGACCCCAATGAGTACAAGCTTCTTGTGGGCAAAGGGTTAGAGATTTTCTCTCTTTCAGAATAAAAAAGGTGGGAAGAGGAATGAGATGGGAAAAAACAACTGAGATGTATCATTCTTTCTTTGGCTGAATGATACCTTCCTACATTCATGAGGTTCTTGTTCCAAGAAACGACTGTTTGTTCTAGGATTTCATAGTGTTCTTTGGAAATTGGCGTGCCCCAGTAATAAAGCCTTATGCGTATGTGTGCGATAGCAGACCCAGAATTAAGAGGGCCATAGAGAGAAGTGAAGACGGTATTATCTAGGAAGTATTGGGAATTAGAGTGTTCATACTATCTGCTCTTCTGGGTCATCCCGTAAAAGTGAATTTGCATAACCCTTTGAATGCTGCGTAGGAGGGGAAGATGTCACAGATTCAGCGGCAGCAAAGTTGAATTTGGTTGCTAATTTCACTGCAATGGCTGCTTTATTTTCAAACTGACTTCCTCATCTTCTGTGTAATACCCACTTCCCCAGTATGTTCTCGTAGTCACTATGTATTTAGTAGCTATACTGATTTACATTTGACTGGGGCACAGTTGCTGGACTGGAGCAATTTAATCGGGTGAAATACTAGAAAAAAGTGTTCTCCGGGGAAAAAGCATGTTGAAATAAAGCCCAAGCAGGTTGTGAATAATAATTAGAAGAAACTCCCCCAGTTTCAGAAACCCAAGACCTTTCCTTAGTTTTGACTTTGCCAATAACTGACTCCTCTGCGATCTTGGTAAAAGCACCTAAATTCTCTGTGCCTCAGTTTTATGATATATCAAATAAACAAAAACCGTGCTAATTGCTCATTCTCAAATGCTTTTTCTAATGTACAACATTTGGTGATTCTGTGATCCATTATCCCTGTCCAGTAGGAGAAAATAGAGTATCTCCCCCTTGAAGGGCGAAATTGTAACTCGGCACTCTCTCTGCCCTTGCTTTGCTGTGATGTAGGACGAAATAAGCCCCCTTTCTTTCTCCTGATAGACCCAAGAGGGACTCACTTGTGGGAATTCATCCGTGATATCCTCCTGAACCCAGACAAGAACCCAGGATTAATCAAGTGGGAAGACCGGTCTGAGGGCATCTTCAGGTTCTTGAAATCAGAAGCGGTGGCTCAGCTATGGGGAAAAAAGAAAAACAACAGTAGTATGACTTACGAAAAGCTCAGCCGGGCCATGAGGTAAGAAGTTTCACGTGCCTCCAGATGAGAAGGCCACACGACCAGCTCTTTGCCTGGCAGTCTCGATCTGAACAGCCACCTTATGGAATTTCCTTTGTTACAGATATTACTACAAAAGAGAAATTCTGGAACGGGTGGATGGACGCAGGCTGGTATATAAATTTGGGAAGAATGCTCGTGGGTGGAGAGAAAATGAAAACTGAGGCTGACACCACTTGGAAACCAAACCAAAACACACACCAAATAAATAATAACCAGTGAAGAATTCCTGGACGTAAATATTTCAAAGACTACTTTTCTCTGATATTTATGTACCACGAGGGGGAAAAATCTACTTCTAATGGCAAGAAGGAACACTACAGTTGATGAAAAATATTTTGTTACTTTGAAGTATGTCCTATTTGGGGAACAAATGTACACAGTTTTCTGTGAAATATGATGCTGTATGTGGTCATGACTTATATTTTTTTGCCTCCATTGTGAAGTTTTTTTTTTTCCACCACAAGAATAACAAGGCTTGTTGCCTTGTGCTTCTTGCTAAGAAAAAGAAAAAATAATTTTCAAGGGCATTAAATGTTTTCATATGCAAAATGATTTAGGAAAAGACAATGTGTCTTTCGCACAGAAGCATCCACATGACCTCATCAAGAGAGGTGGACATGGCTGTTGGAATGAATTCCAGGGTCTCAGATTGATGGGATGAACCAGAAGGGTGCTGGAAAATTGTACCTGACCTTTAGGAGCCAGGCAGTAGAGAATGGGAATTTCCAAACTCCTGGGTGGGCTGTAATCACTGCATAATCACATGACTCGGATTGTTTAAATCAGCATGAAGAATAACGGTGGGGGGCTTTATGTTTATTCAGGAATGATTTACCTGTTCTTCCTTTCTCCTAGAATGGTTGGTGAAAAAACTTTAGGGGGGAGAGAGAGAGAGAGACAGAGAGAGACAGAGAGAGATCCAAGGAAAACTCTCTTTGCATGTATTAATTATTACAGTCTTCTCTCTTTGAATCATCTCTGTCTCATCTGAACTCATCTCAGAGTGAATATTTATTGTTGAGACTTGCATTCAGAGGGATATTTAAAAAGAAAGAAAGAAGAGGCAGGGAGGATGGAAAAGATAAACAGAAAACTCAGGAATAAGGCGTTGGAAGCCTCTTCCCTAATACTGGAGTACCTGATGACTTACTGGGCCGTGAACTCCAGGCTGGAAATCTGTAGACAATTTGAAAATGGAACATCCGGATCCATTTGCGACTTTGCTTTTGGTTCCTCATGCTGTTGACTTTCTCCTTCATCCTGCCTCTCTATCTGTGGCAATTATATGGAATGAAGATGTGTGTTAATAGGAAGGAGGACTCTTCATTCGCCGAGAGAGCCCCTACCACCGTGCCTTACCCAGTGAAGGTGAACGATTCCTACTCAGCAGTTGCTAAGTCCTTGCATGTATTTAGAAGGCAGGAAGTAAGAAGAATTAAGAATTCATTCTACTTATAATGAGGACCATTTCAGGTGGTGATCTTGGAGCATCCATGATCTACCTTCTGATAGTCTAGCCACGTTCATTTCATTTCTGCCTGGCTTGGTCAGCTCCACAAAGCTTTTATTAGGTGTTGTCAAGTAACAATTAGACAACTGAGAAAAATAACACAGACCGGCAAAGATCTTGACTATGCATCTCAGATTATTTCTGTATAAAGACAACCTACTTTCCAAGTTAAAGAATCTGGGGGCCTTCTCAGCATTTGGCTATATGTGTAGCACGTGGGTATGTGTGTGTGTGTGAACTGTGTGACGTTGTTAGGGGCATCTGACAGTTCCCTGCTGCTCTTTTCCTGGCTTTGCCTGTTCACCATCGCCACTAGCTAGATCTTCCCTGTGTTCACCCTTCCACAAACCTATCAGTTCCTTACACCCGTCTTAATGGGCTTTAGCTTGCTCTGCAACCTTTCCATTGACGAACAGTCTTTGGTAGGAAGTAGGAAAGTCTGGGGAGCACGAAGGAGAACAGTCCTGCAGATAAGCAGCAAACTATGTTATTTGCCGAAAGTGACAGTTTTTTGGCACCTCGTACCTATTTAAATAGGCTGCAGTATCAAGTTCTCAGCATATCTCTCTGCTGTCTTGGCTCAATTTTGCTGCATTTTCTATGTGCTATTCGTGACTGGGGGAGCCGAAGGTAATCAAGCCATGCCAACCTGGGGTGTGGACAGGGTACTTCCTGCTAGTGTTGAAAGGGAATGCACAGTCCTGCTGAGGAGCACCCTCTTTGTTTAGGGGACACACAGCTTCTTGCTTGAAAGGCTCATCCACGATGGTTGTCCACCTCATCACTAAACACAGTCTCCTGGGACCTCCTTAAATCAAGGGCTCTGTTCTACTTTTTTAGCAAGTTTTAATGGGAAACTAAGGCACACAGTGCACTGCTAAGTCTCTCCCAGACTTAGGTCGTCTGAGGTTCCACTTGTCTTGATCAAACCTGAGCAAGGTCCTGGCTCCCAGAACACACAGTTTCTTGAAGGTGCCACCTGCACGGAGCAGACCCAAGTTATGAGTTTTCCTTTGAATACACCGATCCTTCCTTAAAAAATTCTTGTCTCACTAGATTGTAAGCTCTTTGAGGACAGGGACCATGTCTTATCTCTAATGTTTTCCTGTTAACTGGCATGACGCAGGTACACGGTAAATATTCATCCATGAATGGATGCCTTCTAGAAGACGTCTCTGGTTGGGAGGCCATCTCTGTAACTGGAACATGAATCATTTCTTCACTGGAATAAAAGTACCATAGCCAAATCTTCCGGGACATATTATCTATTATGAACGTTTTACTGTGAGACTTTTTACTTTACCTTCCCACCAGCGCTGAAAGGAAGCCCAAATGGGCTCTTTGGTTCCACAAGTCAGCGTGTGCTGGAGGAGAATTCTGTTAACTTACTTGGAACTGTGAGATTTCTCTGCTACAAGACACCTGTCATTAACCCCTTGACCTACTTTAACCAATGAAGATTATGAATGTGTTTATATGATGTAAATTGCTATTTAAGCATAAAACAGTTCTAAGTTTTAGCATTTTTGGGTTGGTTTTTATTTTATTTTTTTTCTTTTTGAGAAATATGGAGGGATCTTTTGATAAGGTTAGTAATGCATGTTAGATTTTAGTTTTGCAAGTGTGTTGTTTTTCAGATGTATAAAATATAAGAAAAGATAAGGCAGTAAGGGGGACAAACAATTATATTATTCCCTAGTTTTTAAAAAAGCATTTGATGAGTGCCTACTGTGTGCAAAACGTGGAACCACATATGTGAGCAGCTTGTCTAATTATCTAGAGTATAGCAGATCCTCCATATGTATCTATTGGATGGAAGGACATCACAGTACTCGCAATATCAGAGGAAAATTACCCTCAGCTTTGGGTCTCAGGATTTGGTTTCTGGAATAAAACAGCACTGAAAGAAAAAAAAAACCCGTTATGACTTTGTCTTGTAAAGCTTTGAAACATGCAGGCCTTCACAAGTTGAACTAAATTGGGACTAATCTTACTGTTGCTATGTGCATAATTCTTGTCTTTCTTGCCATTTGGCTTTTAGGTTGACAATTTGTGGGAAGCAACCCTACTGCTTCTATTGTTGGGGTTTTTTTTTTTTTTGGATCAGAAATCTTTCCCTTTATGTTAAATTGAAGCTGAGTATTCCTATTTTATTAGAGAATTATATTTTTCAAAACATGGGTTTTTTTGTTTGTTTGTTTGTTTGATGGGCCCCAGAAAATGCTAATAAAAAAACCCACGGAAACCAGCCTGTAAATGTGTGCTTCATTCTTCAATAAGCCTTCCAGAACTGGGCTCGGAGGAAAGGCACTTAGCCAGAGTCACAGAACACACATGGTTTCTGCATGCCTTTACCTGATAAACATTTGTCAAGCATCTCCTGTGTACCAGGCACTGCTCTAGGCATTAAGTTATGACAGAGAAAGAAAGAGGCAAGTTTACATTTTCCAGGGTAGAAATAGACAAGGAAAATCACGAACAAGCACAACGTGGTATATTGCATGTATAGTAAAGAAATGTAGAGCAAGGAAGAGAAATACAGAGTGGTGGGGTGTGTGAGGTGGCACTACAGGTTCGGGTAGGGTTAGGAGGAAATGTTTCAGCAAGAGGCTGGAGGATCTCAATTCAGAGTACGTTTCTCCCCGGGCCCAGAAAGTATTTCATGTAGTCCCTTAACTTTATAAATGATTGAAAAAAAAAAAAGCTACCTATTCTGAGAAGATTCACTTGGTCTCAAGAACTGCAATATGTTCCTTATACAAATATTTTTCTTTATACATATTATTGTATTTAATCCTAATGCAAGCCTATGATATACAGATATAATCCCTAATTTTCAAATGAAGGTTAGAAAGGTTAAATGACTTTCTCAAGGTCACGTAGCTCAAATAAGTAGTAGATCTGCCATTGTTCACACAGGCCCCTCGTTCTGCACCTCTGAAGTGCATGCTCTAACTCTAATATTTCTCTAGTTCCTCAGGATCTCTGGATCTCTCTCTCTCTCTCTCCCTCTGTCTCATGTATACACCACAAACCCAGAGATTTTCTGTGGTCAAACATGTTAGAGAACTACTAAATTGACCAATGTTTTCACAACTACACTGCAGGACTTTTCAGTCTTTCTAATGATGACGTACATTGTGACTCTACAAAGGAAAGAAAACGTATGCTCACTTTGCCAAGCTATTTGAGGATGGAACTTTTCCATCAAAGAATTCATGAAATTAACACTCAGTAGAACACACTTGAGAAATAATAATCTTTAGAGACTACTTCTCAGGTGTCAAAGAGGCAGTCTATTCATGTTTGGGCCAAATAAGTGTGCTGATAATAGTCCTGTGTATTAAGCTCAGCCAACTTTGAATATATTCCATTTTTTTCTCCTTGAGAAGAATTTCCTTATTCCGTGGCCTGGGCATTAATTTTTCATGTCAGTTCATTTCTTAATAATAACAAAGAACTTGCAAAGTGGTTGGAAACAATGAACCTTTCTGAGTTTTAACACTCTGAAACTATCCCAAACTGTCAGCTCTGGGCATGTGTGACTATTTAAACTTAATTAAACATTTTGTTTCTGAATCACACTGTCCAGTTTTCAGTGCTGAATAGCCATGTGCGGCAGGTGGCTATTGCATTGGATGACACAGATGCAGAACATCTCCATCATTAGAGAAAATTCCATTGGATCATGCTGCTCTAGGATCTGAGCTGGGATGGTGGGGTGAGAGTGGGCAGGGTAGTGAGCAAAACTAACCAACAAGACAAGATCTAGGAAGCCTTAAAAATCAAGGGTGACCCTGAATCGTAGAGAACAAACAAGCAAAAAAGATCTGAGGCAAATTTCCTTGTGTTCGCTGGAACGATGACAGTATCTTCAAGTATAAACAAGTTTGATGCTGTCAGTAGAGGTTTAGAGAGGGAGGATTTGATTATTCTGACTTCCAAACCCCAGAAATACTTTAGAGTTAATAATACAGATATCCTAAATATGGCTTTCTGGTTGTGAATGTTGGCACTGAAGAGAGATCACTGCAAGCGGAAAGGAAATGAAAGGTCTCCCAAATAAGTATGGCCCCCACTGCCCACTGTCTGCTCCAGATGGCACCCAGACCGCCATCTCCCATCTTTTCAAGAACCACTTCTTGTAGCTTACCCGTTAGGCTCTCTTTTTTCTTCTAAGTCAATTCTTCTCCATTAGCTATTACAGTCTGGACTTTGTTGATATCAAGTCATTGATGATGCCCTTTTGTAGGTCAAAGTAAAACTCATTCATGTCTCAGGGACCTTGCTTCACGTGCTCCCACCACATACAATGTCCCTTTTTTTTAAATCTTCATGTGGCTGGCTCCTTCTAGGTCTCAGTTAAAAAAAAGTGTCCCTTCCTAATCACAGTTGCTTCAGCTGCCCACTTACCCATCCTCAAATCAATTCCTACTCTATTATCCACTTTTTGTCTTCTCAGAAGGTATAGCATCCAAAATTATACTTTTTATTTATTAGTTTATTTTGCACTATTTACTTTCCCTGCTAGGCCTACATTCTCAGAGAGCAGAGACCTGGCTTTCC
Source organism: Hystrix cristata (assembly GCA_004026905.1). Lineage (NCBI taxonomy): Eukaryota > Metazoa > Chordata > Mammalia > Rodentia > Hystricidae > Hystrix > Hystrix cristata. The sequence continues at coordinate 74,425 of PVJO010004795.1, forward strand.
ATCATCACCAACGCATTTCTAGAGCAAGGATGTGCCTCATGCACACACCTGACCCCATCAATATTTGCTGAACAGATAAACGAAAGATCTTCTTATTTTCAAATTACAAGCCATTTTTTTATTTTCATGATTTTTGATCCTGGTGAACCCTTTTCTCCTATATTTTGGGAAAAGATTTCTCTTCTTTATTCTCTGCTTTCCTGAGTTTCTATTCTCCAGCTCTTACTCTTCTCATCCCTTTAATGGCATCTATTTCTCAAGACCAAACCCTGCTCTTTCCTCTCTTCACATTCTCTCTCTCATAGTTTAGTTTTTTGAAAGCCCAGCCCCACAGTGGTATGGCAGAGGTCCAGGCTGTTTTCTTTCTGATCCCGACCTCAACTCTCAATGCCTGGAGATTATGGATGTGTTAGTTAATTTCTCCATTCCTTAATTTCTTTATTAAATGGAGACATATTACCAGCTTCCCAGTGGTGGTATGGGAATCAAGTGAACAGACTCTAATGCCTGATCATACTATATTTTATGGAGGATTTATACATACAGGTATTGTGCTAAGCATTTTACTCTTATATTTTAAACCTTATTTTAACCCCATGATAAAGGTTCTACTCTTATTTCCACTTCACAGATGGGGAACTGAGGCTTAAGTGAGGCAATGATCTTGCCTGAGGTTCTCCTGTGTGTGACAGAGCTGAGATGTGTACCTCCGCCTGGCAGACTTCAGAGTTGGGTCTTAATCATGAGTCTCTGTTGTCTCCCTTTGAAAGCACTGTGAGACTATCATGCACGGAACAAAGTAAGGGACTTATTTCAGAATTTATTTGACCTATAGAGTGGTATTTTGAGTGTCTGCCCAGGAATGCGATGGTATTGAGCCAACATGATGTCTTCTACTTATGTATCCTGGGTTCAAATCGTATCTGACAATTCCTAGCTAGGGAATGAGATTTTAAAAACTGTGTCTGATATCCTCGCAAGTGTAGCTCCAGAGATGCTTGTCCAGAGATGCTGGACAATCGTTTGTCATAAACACCTGTCATAAGAGTCAGAATCGAGGTCACTTTTTCTTAGCTAGGAGGGGAAGGCAGTTTGTGTACTTTCTTATTCATAAGTCTTTCCATTCAAGTGTGTGTCTTCTTGGCTATGAGCCGCCCCCCACTGTAGTCACAGGAGTATATGAGTCCCAACACAGAGTCATCCCCAGGTGAGTCCCTGTTTCCTCCTGGCCTCCATGGCGATGGCATGAAGCTTTCTTATTACTGATTCTCCTAATACAGACAACAGCATCTCATATCATCTCCCCTCCGGATCACAGCAAGTCGGAGAGGTTGCGCATTCTAGATACCAATACAAGGGCAGATATGGGGCCAGAGGGACCAAGAAAGAGCAGTGAATAGATGATGAGTGTACAGACGCCAGCGTTTCTGAGGAAGAAGCACAGGGAGTGTGGAATCTGGTAAAAGATCAAGCACTAGCTCTTCGTGTTCTCTCTTCTGCTTCATTATGTGTGCACATGCGTGTATGTGTGTATGTGTGCGTGCGTCTGCCCTTCTTTCTTCTGCTGTCTCTGTCTCTTTCATTCCCATACCCTTCCTTCCTCTTGCTCGCCAGTCCCTTTCAGATTCCTTCCCCCTCCAAACCTGTCTTTCCAGGTTGCTGAAAGACAGAGCCAACAGACAACGCAGGATCAGGAGTGGTGCCACCACTCTGAGAGCCTCGGTGGTGACAATAACAAATGGTATTTACCTACGAGTTATTAACACACCACTGTTCTCTCCTGTACTGTTTAATCATGTCATTCAGCACTAATGGACTTTTCCAATGGCAAACTGAAAGAGAAGGAAAACAAACAGCGTATTCACACGAGATAGAGTTGGTGATCCCTGCCAAAGCTGTGAAAACAGAGGTGAGCTCTTAAATTCGACCTGAGGACACGTCTCACCTGTGTGGGGTACACAGGACTCTGGCCCATGTTGGACTCTCTACCAAGATTTTTTCTAGAGGGAAAGCAAGAAGCGAAGGATGTGGCTTCCTGGTGCAAGAAATAAGGTGCTGCACCTATTCAACAACTTTCAACTAGGTGTGATGACTGCCTGGTGCTATTACCGTGCACCAAACACACTGAAGACAGTCAAGTGACGGGTCCAAGTTCACACAGTAGGTCATTGCCAGAGCCCATCTGACTGCCGGTTCTACTCCATTATAATGCCTCTGTTGGTCGCCATTCTTTCTTTCAGCACAGATAGCTTCCAATCACCAGGACTGGGAAGACAGGTGAACAGGGTGAAATGCTCAGGTCTTTGAGCTGGGGCAATCTCAGTTCCAGTTCACTTATAAGCTGGGTGACTTTGGGCAAACTGATGTAAACTCTCTGAATCTCAGCTTCCTAGTGAATAAGCAGGGAGTCTCTCAATCAGAGAATATACTTTGTGGAAGATATAGCCAAGTAACAGATAGCACATTGCAGTGGGACCAATAACAAAGAACTGCAGGAGACAGGACACCAGCCCTGGGTTCAAGACATGGTTCTACCACTGAAAGGTCCATGGGCCTTGGGCAAAGTTCTGAAACTCTCTGGTCTTAGGTTATTCATCTGCAAAGTGACAGGTTGGACTAGATAATTGCTGAAGTCACTGCAGATAGAAAGTCCCAGATATTTATGAAAATACACTTGAATCTAGTCCAACATTCATTTAAATGTTTATAATTCAGCCAAGCCACTTAGGAGTGGCTTCCCTCATGACCCTGGGATGCATCGGGGAGCTAAAACACACTGAGTTGTCTCTAGTGGGGTTGTAGGGTTGTGGCGGTGGGAAGGGAGTGGAAAGAAAAGCAACAGAGCTTGGATTCCCTGGACACACATAATTCCAGGGGAAGTCGCCTTTTTGGATGTGAGAATTGCATGTCTTTGTGGTGAAGCTGCTCCTGGGCCATGGTTCACAGGTAACCCAATGACTGATACTTATCTAGTACTGTATTTACTCTGTTCCAAGCAGAGTACTACATTGTACCTGTACGGCTTCACTTAACTCTAGGAGGAAGGTATTAACGTTACAACTATCTTTCAACTGGGATGGGAATACTGGGGTTCTGGGTGATTATAGTTTTCCCAAGTAGCAGAATTAGGACTTGAACCAGTCTCCACACCCTGCCAGTTCATTTATCTGAATTCCTGAGCACTAGAGGAAGCCCTGTCTGGGTTTGAACAACCACAGGAAGTCGCTTCTTTTTTTTGAGTATGCTTTCTTAGAAACCGGAAGTAGAACTGCCAAGAGCACCCCAAATAAACAGGTCCTGTGGTGTCCAGAGTAATTTGAAATTCAAATTTCATGAGGTGTGTTGCTTTTTTTTTTCTGAGTCTGATAGGTCCCAACAATGGCAATGGGGGCAATGGAACCAAAACCCCAGGCACTCGGAATCCTCCCGTAGCAGGAATGCCCACTAAAATGTCCATCTAGGAGGGAGTGCAATGCAGGAGGGCCCAGGATGTTACACAGAGGAAAGGTCCTTTCTGGTCCTGACACCCAGAAAAAGCTTCCTCAAAGCAAGGGATTTAATTGCCATTGAAGGAGGGAGGGTATCTCAATTCTTGTATTATAGCTTTAAAAATGTAATGTCTGATCATTATTTGAAAACATTCAAGAAATATAAGAAAATATAAGTTAAAATATATATATGCCCCAAATTCTATCACTCAAAATAATCATTGTATACATTTGGTAGATACCTTTTCTGGCTTCAAAAATAATAAAAGATAGATGAATTGAGTGCTAGGAGCTGGGAAAGTGGAGGATGAGGTAAAAGAAAGACTTCACTGTAAAACTTCGTACTGAATCAACCTTGTCTATTAGTTATACAATAAACAGAATTTATAAGTATGTAGATAGAAATAAGTTTATAAACATAGATCTTACATAATATTCAAAAATTAAAAGTCATTCAATTTGACTTGAAGTCAATTTGAAAGAAAGGAGCAAAGGGAAGGAGCCATTGAATTCAAGTAAATGTTTCTTTAATATGGGGTATATTCGTTTCTAAAAGATATCTTAAAATTCATGAAAATAAATACTGACATTGGAGTAACTGTGCTTTTAAAAATAATATTTCCATTTTAGGTAGGCTGGATCGACTCCTTGAAATGAAAGATGATAACATTAACTCTGTGTTGTTATTCTCCATTACCTTCCCTTACTGATCTGGGTTAGAATACTTTTATTTTTACATTGCTGAGATTTAAATACTTTTATTCTTTTTGACAACATTGAGCCTCGACTTCTAAAGTTGTTTAGTCTTTAATTTTAGTTCAAAGGTGTTGAATGCTTACCACTACTCTTTTACTGTCCATTGTTACTGTTTTCTGTTTTGATTCACCTCCTGGTTGGGTAGATTTTATGATATAACAAATTCCTATGTGTTCATCCTGAGCATAGTTCTTTCTCTTTCTTAGTGCTCTGAGTTTCCTTTAGGAATCCACACTGCTCTAAGGACATTAGTTCTTCATTCAATTTCAAATATAGGGCCCTTGGCTCAGGCTGAGCAAATCTCAGCCTTCTACAACTCTGGCAAGGTTTGTTTAGATGACCTAAGATGGTGCAGTCAGTTTGCTTGGGATGCTGAGACATGGAACTCTCTTTTTCAAGATTGTGTGATGTGAGCGTGTGAGTTCTAGAATTATCGCAACTTTTTTTTGGTTTCCATTTGGGAAATTAGCCCAAGGATAAAAACACACAAAGTGAGACAGGAGAACCAAATTTCAGAGAACTCTTGCTAGATCTCTGAGGCTATCATGAACACCAAGTTGGATCTGGACTCAAAACACTTCCTGCTATAAATTAATGAGAATATGTGGTATTTGCCTTTCTGTGCCCAGTTTATTTTACCTAATATGGTGCCCTCTAGTTCCATCCATATTGCGACAAATGATAAAATTTCATTCTTTTGTATGGTTGGATAAAAATCCCCAATGATGAATGTTACCAATATGTATATTGAAAATGTACCATTAAAATAAAGTTTAAAAAATATATCTGTATCTATATATCACATGTTCTTTATTCATTTATCGGTCAGTTGACACCTTGGTTTATTCTGTATCTTGGCTATTGTGAATAGTGCTGCAATAAACATGGGTGTGCAGGTATTTCTTTGATATACTGATTTGATTTTATTTTTGGATATATACCCAGCAACAGGATTGTTGGATCACACAGTGACCCATTGGTTGTTCAGAAGCATATTGTTCAACTAATATGTATTTGAATGATTTCTATTGTTCTTCCTGATACCGGTTTCTAGTTTTATTCTGTTGTAGTCAGAGCAGATACATGATGATTTCTTTCTTCTTTTTTTTTTAATGAGACATGTTTTGTAGCCTATCATATATGATCTTTCCTGAAGAATGTTCCATCCATATCTTTATGAGAAGAATGTTCATTTTACCACTGTTGGAGGAAATGTTCCGTAGATGTTTGTTAGGTCCGTCTGGTTTATAGTGTAGGTTAAGCCTGCTGTTTCTTTGTTGATGTTCTGTCTGAATAATCCATCTGTTGCTGAAAGTAGGGCATCGATGTCTCTAAGTGTTACTGTATTGCTGCCTACTTTTCCTTTTAGGATAAAAAGTTTTGTTTTATATATTTGGCTGCTTCAGTATTTGATATATATATATTAATATATTAATATACATGCTTGCAGCTATTATAACCTCTTGCTAAACTGATCTATTGATTATTATGTAATATATTCCATTGTCTCTCTTAACAGACTTTAATTGAAAGTCGGCTTTATCTGAAAAAATTATAGGTATCCCTGCTCACTTTTGGTTTATTTGTGTGGAAAATGTTTGTGTATTTTTGTCTTTCAGTCTATGTGTATCTTCACCAGAGAAGTTACTGTTTTGTAGGAATTAGTCGGGTCTTTTTTCTTTATCTATTTATCTGTGTATATATTTTGATTGGGGAATTTAATCCATATGCAAGCAAGAATATTATTGGTAGGTAAGAACTTATTCCCGCCATTTTGTTCTTTGTTCCTTTCTCCCTCTTTTATTGTTTATCTTTGTCATTTGTTGGTTTTCTACAGTGATAATGAGACTGGCGAGTGGCACCTCACTCTCCTAGTTTTGCTGGCTGTTGTACCCTTCTGGATTGCTTCCCTTTCCTCTCCCTTATTCCTCAAAGGACTGAGACAACTTACTACAGTGTCCTGCCTGGCTGTCTAATGCCACTTTCCTCCACTTCCCTCCAACATGGTGCAGCTCTATTATCAGCACAGAACCCGTCCGCTTCTCCCACCGTTTCAGATGCTCCTGAACCATTTCGAAGAAGGGAGGGGCCATCCTGGCATGGCTAAGATCAGGAAGGGAGGGATCTGGGCCCACTGTTAACATCCTCAATCCCCACAGCTAGCCTTCCAGAGGTTCCCTGGTTTCAGCCCTGCCCCTCACTGAATCTTTGCCAGGTGTGGTTGTCCTAGAGCCCTAAGCCAATTGTGAGCCTGTATTTGGACCGGTCACAGACCGACAGCTGTTATATAAACAGCACTCCCCAGCCGCTTCTCAGGTTAGTCTAGGAGGCCCCTGACACCCCTGCTCTGCAGTACAGGCCCTGTTAAAATACAGGTCCTGTAAACCTGCCTGTGATTCATTCTCAGGTAGTGTGGGCTCCCAAAGTCCTGTAAATCTACTTGGGATTCTTACCCTGAGTGGTATGGAAAGAGCATTCATTTAAAAAAAAAGAGCAATAAACACTAAGAGCTGTTAGCACTGACCAGCAGTCAGTGAAGATCAGCAACAAACACCAGACTGCTGGAGCTGACCTACAGTGTCCAGTGCGAGCCGGCACCAGAAAGTGCCCACGGGCAGAGGCCGTGACCAGTAGTTTACTGTCAACTGTTAGCATCCAGCATTATCCAGCGTCATCTGGTGCCATCAGGACTGCTAGCAGAGCTGTACTTTGCTGATTTGTAATGTCTATCTGACTTGAACAAAAGACCCTAGTCTGATTGGCAACAATAAGATTCGAATCTTTTTTTTCTTTTTGTTTGTGTCTGTTTTACCAGTAAGCTTTATTCTTTCCTGTGTTTTCATGATGGTAGCTATCAATGTTTTTAATTCTAGATGTAGAACTTCTTTAAGCCTTTCTTGTAAGGCCTTCCTAGTGGCCATGAATTCCTTCAGTTTTTGCTTTTCTGGGGGAAGACTTTACAACTCCTTTCAGGCAGTTTCTTTGTTCAAGACTTTGAATGTAACATTCCATTCTCTTCTTATTTGTAGTATTTTTATCAACAAATCTGTTAGTCTAGTGGGGAATCACCTTAAATATATCTTGATGATTTTTTCTTGTTTTTAGAAATCTCTTTTGTTTTTGACCTTTGAAAAAGTTTGAGTTTCAAATACTTTGTATAGGGTCTTTTTGGTTAAATATGCCTGGGGTCCTTTGAACTTCACGGATCTGGATATCCCCAGCTCTTTCATGACTTGAGAAGTTTTTAGTTATTATTATATTGAGGAGGAAGTAAAAAGAACACACACACACACACACACACACACACAAACACACACAATCAGTCTCTCCAAGATACCTGTATTGAAAATGTTGTCAATGTTTTTTCCGTTCTCTCTCTTTTACTCCCATAGTGCAAATATTTGTATTTGTTTGCTTAGTGGTGTTCAAAAAGTTCTCAAAGACTTTCTAAAATCTTTTTTCTTTTCTTTATTTCTTCTTTTCCTCTTCCTTCTCCTCTTCCTTCTCCTCTTCCTCTTTCTCTTTCTTCATCTTCTTCCCTTTTTAGTTTGACTGGTGTGGTGGATTTATTGTGGTCAACTTGAGCAGGAACGCCCAGATGGACTGAGCTGGTGTGGTTCTGGGTGTAGAGGATCCTCCTGAGGATTGTCACCAACACAGTATAAAGGAGAACAGGAGCAGAAGATAGCAGCCAGCTGTTTCCCAGGAGAGGCTCTGTTGCAGCTGGTTCTCCCAAAGGAAACTTGGCTATTGTCGTCGCAGAAGGAACTCTGGGCCTTGCTGTCATTGGGGATGGCTGCTGTTTGCTTCAGGTGAGCTCTGATCTTCATCTCCACTGTAAGCGTCCTACCCTGGCTCCAGTACAGATTTCTTTAGCCTTCTAGTGCAGACACATTAGTACACGGGACATTGCTGTGGGCTGCCAGCCCTTGATTGGATCTTCCGGGTCTCCAGTGCATAGATAGATGTTCTGCACTCTTCCCACAGTGGGCTTGTGTGTGTGAATGTTGTAATGTATAAATGTCCTGTATTAAATCTCCTCTTTTGCAAACCGCTGACTCTAGAAAGGTAACTGATGCAACTGGGTTATTTCAAAGATCTATTTTCAAGTTGAGAAATACTTTCTTCTACTTGGTATAATCTGTTATTGAAAATTTAAGTGTTATTACTTATTTATTTTGATTAGTTTCAAGATTTCAGTTTGGTCCTTTTAATGATTTCTATTTATCTGTTGAATGTCTCATTGTTATCAATGTTTCCCTCATTTTGTTGAAGTTTCTGTTTTCTCTCACTCCTCACTGATTTTCTTTAGAATTCTTAACTTGAATTCCTCTTGACGCATTTTGTAGATTTTCTTTACATTTGGGTTTGTTCCTGGGGAATGACGGCATTACTTTGCATGTCATACTTTGATTTTTCGTGTTTATTTTGTCCCTACATTGAAGTCTGGGGATTTGATGTAACAGTCATGTCTTCCAGTATTATGAAGTAGCTTTTGTAGGGAATAACTTTTTATTTAAATGGGTATGTGCTTTGGTTGTGGTTCAGAGTGGGCACAGAATTGTAGCCGCCTTGTGATTTCTTCAGCTGTAATCAATGTTGGTGTGATCGCAGGTGGCTCAAGAGTCTACATTTCAAGTCAGGTGGAAGTAATAGTGTGACTTGGAACTGAGTGTAGGCTACTAAAAGTACATTATCAGAGGCCCCCGGAAATGTTTCATGGTAATAGCAGCGATCGTCTGGGCTACGGGCTATGGAGGGACATCCCCTCAGTCTCCATGGAGTTGGTGCAGCCTCTTGCAGCTGTGATATAGGAGCACGGGCTGTGGAGAGGTGCATACCTAGTCCCTATGGAAGCAAGTGTCAATAGCTGCAGAGCCTCTCACATTGGCAGCCATGATTCCAGGGCCATGAGCCGTAGAGGGCATGTCCTCAGGCCCTGCAGGTTGAGCACTGAATGTGCCAGGCCCTCCAGTAGTAGGATTATGGGCCATAGTGCGGACATAATAGGCCCTGCTGAGGAGCACTGATGGCTGTAGTGGCAGCTGTGGACCGAAGGGTACAGTAAGGGAGTAGAGGGATGAGTTCTTAGTCCCCAGGGGGAGAGTCTTGGGGGAAGCCCCTCGAGCTGTGCTGAGTCACCTGTTTCCTGGAGAGCAGCCTACTGCAGGGGCTTGGCCCCCAGGTTGCAGTTGAATGGCCTGGCCACAGACTCCAGTGGTAGCTCCATTCTCAAGATGGCACCACTCTACAGTAGTGGACTCTGGCAGTTGGGGGTACCCAATTTGACTTTCTTCTCTGGAGCAAAGCAGACTCAAGGACCCCAGACACCCTCTCGAAGTTGGCTCAAAGCCTGTGAAAGCTGAGTAACTCTTTTGTAGCTAAGTGTCCTGGTGCCCAGTGATGACGGAGATCTTGGGCTTTCCTGCTTATATTTTCATGATAATATGGAGTCCCCTTGACTGGGGAGCTGGGATCTCAGTGTATGTGAACTTTATTCCTTTCTTTATGCTGCCATCCAGAGTGTCCATGCTGTGTAAGGTCCCTGTCACTCCCTCACTGAGTTCCAGTACCATCCCTCAGTCTCCTTGAGTTGCAGTCATTTGTTGCCCTGATTCTCCTCTGAGGCAGCGACAATCGCTGACATCTCTAGTCATCCTTCTTGGATCCTCCTCCTCTTCTGATGATGATTTCTTAATAAATATTTTTGAAAATAGAACAGGGGTCAAAGCAGTGGGTTATTTTTTCTGACTTTTTAAAAATTGCTAGTGTCTTTCCCCCATTTCTTGTTTCTCCAACATCTCTGAAATATCTCCACCTCTCTTCCCCCAGCCTCTGGTACCTACTATTCTACTCTCTACTGAATTTGACGTGTTTAGATTTCACATCTGAATAAGATCATGTGGCACTGTCTTTCTATGCCTGACTTATTTCACCTAACAGGTTGTTCTCCAGGTCCATCCATATTATCACAAACAACAGGATTTTCTTCTTTGTAAAGGCTGAATAGTATTCCGTGGTGTACACATGCCACATTTTCCCTATTCATTTATCCACAGATGGACACTTAGGTTATTTACATCTCTAGGCTACTGCAAATAAGATGCAGTGGGCATGGGAGTGTGGTTATCTGTTCAGCATACGGATTTCCTGTCCTTTGAGTACATATCTCGTGGTGGAATTGCTGGATCACATAGTAGTCCTATTTTTAATTATTTTTAGGAACTTTTGTACTCTTTTCCATAATAGCTTTACTAATTTACATTCCCACCAACAGTGTACAAGGGCTCCTTTTTCTTTATAACCTCATCAATCCTTTTTATTTTTCATCTTTCTGGTGGTAGCCATTCTAACAGATGTGAGGTTATATCTCATTGTTTTAATTTGCATTTCCGGGATGATTAGTGAGGTTGTGGAGTTTTTCATAGATGTCTTGGCCATTTCTATGTCTTCTTTTGAAAAAGTGTCTATTCAGTTCCTTTGCCTGTTTAAAAATGGATTATTTGTTTCTTAGTATTGAATTGAGTTCCTTGTATATTTTGGATATTAATTCTTTATCAAATATACAGTTTTCAAGTATCTTCTCTCTGTAGGTTATCTTTTTACTCTGGTAATTGCTTCCTTCGCTGCATGGAGCTTTTTAATTTGATTCAAGTCCATTTCCATTTTTTGCTTTTGTTGTCTGTACTTTTAGAGTCCTATTAAAAAACCATTGTCCAGATCAATGGAGTTTTCCTTTTATTTCCCTAGTAGTTTTACAGTTTTTGAATCCTATATTAATCTATTTTGAGTTGATTTCTGTATTTGATGAGAGATGAGGGTCTTATTTCATTATTCTGCATGTTTTCCCAGCACCACTCATTGAACAGACTCTCCCCATTGTGCATTCTTTGAATCTTTGTTGAAAACCAACTGACTGTAAATGCTTGGGTTTTTTTTTTTTATTCTCTATTTTATTCCATTGGCCTATGTGTCTGTTTTAATGCCAGCATAATGTTATTTTTATTACTCTATTTTGTGGATTTTGAAATCATATAGTGTGATGCTTCTGGCTTTGTTCTTTTGTTGTTGTTGTTGAAGATCGCTTTGGCTATCTGAAATCTTTTGTGGTTCCATCTGAACTTTAGGATGTTTTTGCTATTTCTATCAAAAATGTCATTGGAACCTTGATAGGAATTGCATTGACTCTGTGTTATGTTTGATAGTATGGACATTTTAATAATATTAATTCTTCCAATCCATGAATATGGGATGTCTTTCTATTCATTTGCATCTTTTTCAATTTCTTTCATCAGAATTGGGAATCTTATAAAACTCAGGAGACCTCCAAATTGCTGCCTAAGCCTAAAGACATTGCTTTTTAAGACTCTGAGACCATGACCACACGACATTTGGTATATACTAATATTCTGTGGCACAGAAAAGGGTAAGTGTTGTCTGTTGGCAGGATACTCTCGCCTTCTCTGTGTTCTCTTTCTTCTTCCTAACATCAACAATATCTCTTGTGTTTTCCTTGTTACTTCAAAGTAACTCACGTTTTTAAGTTGTTTTTGACAACTGCAAAGAGTAAATGTTGACAGCAATTCTTCAAACTATTTTGTCTTTTCCTATCCACTTCTGTCACAACAGCAGATCCTATTTTTTTTGAAACTTTTACAACTCTCTTTTCCCTCCAAAATTTATTCCAACAACCCTAACTTGTTTTTTTTTTAACCTCTCTTCCTCCTATTCCTGTTCTGATTCTGATTCCAATAGTTGGACTCTTCTGGCACAGAAAGTACTATTCAAATATGTGGTCTGGGAAGAAATTGATTAACTAAAATCAAAATAATCATTTGCAGCTGGGGATTTAGCTCAGTGATTAGAGTGCTTGCCTTGCAAGCACAAGGCCCTGAGTTCGATCCCCAGCACCACAAAAAAAAAAAAAAATCATTTGCAGACAGAGAACTGGGAGAAATTTGAAACCCTTGTACATTAACATTTTTTTAAATTTTATTTTAAACCAAGAACGTGTATTGGTACATTTTACATATAATGGTCACCTTCATCACATTTATTTTGTACCTGTACATGATGCATTTTGGTTCTCCCCCCTCTTCCCTATCCCTCCCCTCTGTTCCCTCCCTCCCTATTTACAGCAGGTTTATTCATAATTTTCCATATTTTCCCTTTCCCTTTTCTTTCCTTTGTTGCCTTTCTGCTTTTCCCCCTTCTCTCTTTCTAGTGCTCCTCTCCTTTGTATGTTATCTTCCTTTTATATAATATCTACTACACCTCTTTGTCCTTATTTACAGTTATGGTTTCTCAAATCAGAGAAACAATTTCATGTGTACTCACGAGTGTCCGATTTATTTCACTTAAAAGTATGTTCTCAAGGAACATCCATTTACACAAAAATGACTCTAGTTTATCCTTTTTATGGCTGTGTAGTACTCCATTGTGTAGAAAAACCACATTTTCTTTAGCCATTCATTGGTTGTTGGGCATTTAGGCTGTTTCCAAGACTTAGCTGTTACAAATTGTGCTGCTATGAACATGGTTGTGCACACATCCCTGTGGTATGATGATTTTAATTCTTCTGGGAAGATCCCCAGTAGGGGAATAGCTGGGTCAAATGGAACCTCCAGTGTACATTAACATTTTATTTGTTCATGTAAGTCTTTCATTCACAGTAAACATTCAGAATGTATTTGTGTGTGTATGTGTGTGTGTACTTGTGTATGTTTAGGGACATATGACACTCCTTCCCTTTTATGTTGTTTGTACTCATCCTTAGCTACTGTATTCCCTTGATTACAAGTGACAGAGATTCAACTTTTCAAACTATAGTAGATTGGAAATAGCTAACTATAAAGCACCTATGATATTCTAAACTTTTGTTATAACTTCAGTTTCTTTTGTTTTTCATCCTTCTCTTTAGTCTGGGTGCTCAGCAAAACCAAGGAGATGGTAGAGTGTGATGGGTAAAAATATAAGCTTTGGAACTAGAGAGGCCTGCTTTGGAAGTCTAGCTCTACCACCTACTATCTTTATGAGTTTGGGCAAGCCACTTCGATCTTGTGATCTGTCATCTATAAAATGGGGATAACAATTATTTTGCAAAGCTATTTTGAAGAATTAATTATGAAGAACCTCTGTTATCACTGCCCTGGTGTCTACTTCCACAGACTAGGACTGTCATAATGAACCAACAAGCAAAACTCTTTGCTCTCAAATATTTCAGGTTCCAGTGATAATCTACTAAAATCTACACATTACTTGACATGTAGGAGCACTCAACAAATGAAAGAAATGATTGCACTCTTAATAGATTTAATCTAAAATATTTGCCTTTGTGGTTTGATTGCTTGAAGGACAATAGAAAATATTTGTTCAGCAAAATGAAGTGTTAGAATTCTAAAACGTCTAAATTGGAAGGACTATTGTCTGGCTTACTGTTTTAAAACAAAGGGAGACAAGGAATGGGGATTGTACCAGTCTGACATCTCCAGCATCTAAGACACCTCTCCATGGCTTCTGCTTCTGGTACTCACGTCCTCTTATAGTCTGCTCCTGCAATGTGCTAGGTTTGGTTGTTGGGACCAACATGACAGGGCAAAATAACCATATGCAATTTCTAACATTAACTTATAGAAAATATTAAAGCTTCTATTCATTCTCTCTCTCATTGTTATGTAGATTGTACTCCATTTAGGTACTATATAGCTTGTTCCATCTGAGTATCATACATTTCTGTGCCTATAATAAATGCGAAATGGGGGCAACGATAGGCATTTTTCACCTTCTGTGATTATATGCTTATTTTAAGTTATATTTCTCATTGAATTTAATGCTTTAAAAGTCTCCTCCTCCTTCCACAAACCAGAAGAAACCACAAAACAACACAACCTACCAAAAAAAACAATCTCCAGCATCTAAGATACCTCTCCATGGCTCCAGATCGATTATTTAATAACTATTTTTTCCTTCTTCTGTTTGTCATCTATTGCATGAAGCTATTTTTATCTATTATTGAATTTTTTCTGTCTCAAGTCTGAACCTGAGACCCATTTGTCAGAAAAGCCATCTTCCTTCCCCAAATCACACACATCATAAAGTGCAGAGATGAGACCGAATCTAGGTCTGACTTCCAGTCTCCCGAACTTCCCACCACCCTTACTGTCTCCATCCACGTGCTGGTGACAGAGTCCTTTTGTCTTCAACTGTGTGGCCACCTCTCTTGAATTAAGAGGAGACATATACATCCGGGCTCTGGGCTGCTCACTCATTATCAACACAGTGATTCCACTTTTATTGGCTTTACATTTGGGGCTCTCCCATAAAACTTCATTCAAACAAAGCATTCCAAAGCAAAATTAAACCCAATCAAACTGGAACAAGCAAAGGAGCCCACTGACCTTGATGACTGGGTAACCGCTAAGGTCTCTACTATAACATCCTACTCCAGTTCCTTCCTTTGGCAGCCATCTGCGTTCTGTCTTTGGCTCCTGGCAATGAACAATGAGTATGTGGCTGGACCCCGTATGATATAGCATTTCCTTCTCTCCAGCCAGGCTCAATTTCCAGGCTGGGCGCCCCTGTAAGACTGAGAGGGACAGAGGAAACACAGGCAACCATAAACTGAGACAGCTTGCATGTCATAATTTTACTAGCAGACCTATGATCCAGTATATCCTAATGGTTAAGCGTACAGGCTTTGGACTTGGCCATATCCAGGTTAGACCCTAATTTTGACTGCTTTCTGGGTTTTTGACCATGGGCAAGTTCTTCCACTCCCCATGAGGCTCAGCATCTTCACTGATAAAGTTGGGATAATAGTAATGACCATTGCATAAAGCTGTTACAAAGATGGAAGGAGACCACAGATGGAAAGCATGGCAGCTGTCATTGGTTGAGCACTCACTCCATGCCGGGTGCTCTGCCTCAAGGCATCTACACATCAACCTCAGGAGGTGGGCACATTTGGCCGATGATTGTATCAGTAAGTGGGAGTTGTCACTATTATGGCTGTTACAGTGACACCGTGTTGGGTCAGCTGTGTGGGACGATTGCGCTGAGTTCCCCTGCACGTGGATGCTGCCTGGCCCCTCCCGCCCAGTGCCTTCACCTGCCTCTGTGGCTGGGAGCCTGCACCCCTGCCCAGAGCTAAGGGTTCCTTGAGTTTTCTTCTCTCTGGACCCGAAGAATTGTGCTCCCCTCCCAAGGCCCATTCCCTGCTCCTCCCACCCTCCCCCCCGGAAGGCATTTGTAGATGAGAAGGTAAAAAGAGTTTTCAGAAAGTGTATTAGATTTTAAATCGTAAAAGTAGGCTCAAGTTCTAGATCTTCCATCTTCGGTCAGAACAGCAATGTCTGTCGGGCACCACTGGTGTGGAGAACTTGGGGACTCAGAGTACTTTTCTAAGCCTAAATCTCCATACCTGAAAAAAATCAGAAAGAGAATGGATAAGAAACAGTATTCACTGAGCACCTGCTGCATGTCAAGAGAGCCGTATAAACGGTCTCACTTGTTCACTTCAACACTCTGTAATTGTCATCACTTACAGATGATGAAAACCAAGGCTCGGGGAAGTTAAAATACTCAAGATTGAATTGCCATTAGATGACAAAGCAGAATGCGAGTGAAGGTTTTTCTGAAATGAAGTCCTATGTTCTTTCCACCATCTCAACCAGAAATTCCAAAGGCTCCCCCAGCTCTACCTGCCATCTCTCCCTGTGAGTGTTTGGAAGGACACAATCTCCTCTTTTTCTTGGCTTTTGCATAAGTAAACATCTCTTTGCAAACTGCCCACACACTGGGACAGATGCCTGCTGCCTTTCATCCGCCTTCCAGGACTATACTGCTTCCACCTGAAGGCGACCTAGCGCTTCAGCCTTTGCAGATAATTTGGAGCAATCTGAGCCCGTAGTTAGTTTCTTACACGGCTTCTCTGAATCTTCAGACTTAAACACAAATGTAGCTTTGGCCTCTGTTCTCTGTAAACCAAGACTGTGACACATCACATGACTCACCCACCACTCATTTCCAGTGGCTTTCAAAGCACGGGCACGGCACGGAGCTGACCACCTCGTCTGCCTCTGGAATCCAGCTCTTGGGACACACCTGGGGAAACTAGCTTAGGTGTCAGCCACCTGGTCGGTGCCCCTCCTGTTAGGGTAGATTAAGAAAACCAGGAATGAAGTCTGAGTTTAAGGGGAATTCACAGCTCGGCTGGGAAAGAAAGAGATCCGCTTTTTGTTAGGAGACATTGATCCTTGGACAATCAATTAATTCAGAATCTGCTGAGAACCAGGTATGTGGAATACAAAAATGGATGAGCTAGGCATTTTAGAGGTAAAACCAAGGTTAGCACATGTTCTGTGACCAGCGCAAGCAGCAGGATATTGAATTTTATGTTGAGGTAGGAACATTTTGAAGTTTGTCATAGGTTCAAGACATGGGACCCTTCGTGAATCTTACAATCTTTTGGTAAAGGAAAACCAAATAGTGGAGGTGGAAAATCCTCTCTTTCCAATTTTTCCTTTCTCAAATATTGGCCACCAAAATTTCCACCTTGCCTTTTTTGTGTTTGAAGTTTTGATCACTCTTGGCATAGGAATATCCTGGGGTGGAATCCGTGACACCATGGAGAGGCTTCTCCTGTGATGTTGTCTCAGGTGCTGGAAGGAAAGAGTTGGGCTTGGGGTGGAATCCGTGACACCATGGAGAGGCTTCTCCTGTGATGTTGTCTCAGGTGCTGGAAGGAAAGAGTTGGGCTACTATAGTAAGGAGACTCGGTCTCCCTCTTAGGCTGCCACGAGAAGGAGCAGGATGGGTGCTTCATGAGCACGTTGCCTGGGCATTGTAGGTGCTGCAGGAGGCGTGAGTGTGCACTTATTCAGGGCTAGTACCGAGTGTGAAAGAGGCATCTAGGAGGAAATCATAAAAACAATCTAAATGTTTTCCCATTAAAATGGATAGTATAGAGAAGTTAGTAAGCCAGAAGAAAAGAACATGCAAGAGAAAAAGCATCCTTATTTCCCCCTAGATATATATTATATGTGCAAATATTTTGGTACACGGGTGTCTCTTGGTATCCACAGGGGGCTGGATCCAGGATCCTCTCAGACACCAATATCCAAAGGCAGAGGATCTGCATGTAGCATATGTATATCCTCCTGTTTATCTATTTGCTTATTTATTAATACATTGCAGCACTGAGGATTGCACCCTGAACCTTCCCACTGAGCTACACCCCTATGCCCCATCCCTTTTTCAAAAATTTCAAGGCAGGATCTCACTAAATTGTCCAGTCTAACCTTGAACTTGCAATCTTCTTGTCTTGGCTTCTGAAGTAGCTGGAGTTGCCTGCATTCGCCACCATGCCCTGCTCTCCTTTGTACTTGAAATCATCACTCATTTACTTGTGCTACTTAAAAGAGGACAAATACCATGTGAAGAGTTGTTATACTGTATTGTTTAAAGGACAATGACACGAAAAAGTCTGTTCATGCTGAGTATAGGCACAGGTTTTTGTTGTTGTTTTTGGAATATTCTTGATTTATAACTGGTTGAATCTGCAGATGTGGAACTCTTGTTTTTGTCTTTCTCACATTTATGACTTTTTGATGCATTGCTTTTAAAAAATTAGTTAAGATTGAATTACAGTATTATTTTGTATCTTGCTTTTTATTATCATTAAACCATAAAAACTGCATATTATTACAAACCTTTTATTAATATTAAAATAGCTAATAGATTTTAAGTAATGTTAATAGGTAGGTGCTAGAAAACGTGCTGAACACTTTTTATTCACTGTCTCATTTAACCTCTACATAAACTAGCAGGTTCTATTACTGTTTCCATAACACAAAGACTGATACTGAGGCCTAAAGAGGTTAGTTTAGTTATTTAGTCACACAGATCCAAGTGTAAGCATTAGGATACAACACTCATGTTTAGCAGGCTGCTAAGCATGTATTACTGTTTTTTCAAAGGATGGCACCAGATCATAGTTTAATTGACTACTTTTTTCACTTAATGATATATAAAATATGGAGCGTCTTACAATCAATAGCCCCTTAGCATTAATGAAATCTACTCTTAATATTCCAGGATTACTCATGATACCTCTACAAGTCTCTATACCCTTAATCAATCTTAAGAAAATGTCTTATTATTTTGTTCTCCATGCGTGACCTACTATTGTCAGAAATTATTCTGAATTTCCAAGTATTTGTAGAAGTGTGGATTCAGTTAAATTAAATATTTCATAATGCAGATGAGACAAAACACAGGGATACCAACCAAAACAACTCAGCAGGGAGAATTTGAGCTCTGTTTATGAACCTGTGTTTTGTCTAAGACACTTAATTCCTCCTTGATACTCCCAGTCTTCCTCTTCCTTAACATTATTTTTCATGACAGCAGACTATTCTACCATGTGGGAAAGTGGTTGACTTGTTGGTTCTCCTATTTGTGAACATCTCTGTTACTTTGATATTTTTACCAGACACCATGTGAATCCCTTTTCACGTGTAAAATTTCAGTATCTTCTTGAGGAAACGGTTGGCACTTAGAAAGCAAGAATAGCCTCAGCTGCATAGCTAATCACGTTTTGCAGCTTGTGGAACATAATATTTTTAGTCTTCATGGGTTTTTTTTTTTGTTTTGCTTTACTTATTTATTAGCTGTCTTTATTTTCATACTCCTGTTTCCATGCCTCCTCCATGGGCAATCATTCTATTCTATTTAATGTGTTTGTTGTTGTGGTTGACATTTAGTTTTTTTTTTCTAAATATGTGTTCTTTTAATATATGTTTTTATGCTTTATTTCAGTCACAGGGGTTCCTTGGTTCATGAAACAATTTGGTTCACAAACAGAACCATTTGGCAAAATTTTGTTTTTGTTGGCAAAATCTGCATTAGGTGGCAGACACAACCCTGGCCGTCTTTCCCACACAAACACAACATGGCCATTTTTTCCAAAATCATACAACAAGGCGCCACTATATATGTGAATCGAGGCGCCACTATATATGTGAATTCTACTCTTTACTTTTTCCCCTAAGTAAAACATTTTTGGAGGTCTCTTCATATTAAAATTTTACAGAGTCCATTGCTTCTCATGGCTGCATAATCCCCCGAGGTAAGTGTCTCCCACAATGTAGCTGGCATCTCCCACTGATAAATATGCTCCCAGTAACACCAGGGTGAACCTTCCTGTACATGGGCTTTTATGGGGATGTAACCTAGGAGTGGAAGTGCTGGCTCTAAACTCCTACACACCATACACGAAGGTTCTCCTGACTCCTTCTCACTCATACTTCCATTGCCTGGCTTTGGGATTACTGCCAGTCTAGGTAGTAGGGAGTCTTCATGTTTTATATTGCTTTTCTCTATGACAGGCTGATTCTAGTTGATAACAATACATACTTGAAAATTGCTGAGTCGGTTTTAAGTGCTTTTACCATACGCCAAAAAAGCGTGTGTGATGATGCATATTAATTAGCTCAATTTAGCCATTCCACGATGTGTATGTATTTTAAAACACCGTGTCATATACCATAAACACAGGGTCCACCAAAAAAAAATGTATATGCACTTCAGGAAAAGAAAAATAATAAATACCTGGAAGCTAATGGCCACCACTTTGAGCATCTCTTGTAACTGTAGAGGCCAAGGGTAACTTGTATTAATTACATGATATCTCAATAAACTTAGTATTAAAATATTTATACAAGTTTTTCTTTTCCTGAAATGTGTATACATTTTTGGTGGATCCTGTATATACAATTTTATTTGTCATTTAAAAAGCTAAATTAAAAATTTGTGGCTAGGAGTATAGCTCAGTGGTTGAGCACTCACTTAGCATGTGCAAGGCCCCGGATTTGATCCCCCATGCAGAAAAAGAAAAACAGCTTTTCCCTGATTGCCAATAACTTGGGAATGTCTTTCATATAGTAAGTAATATTTTGTGTTTCCTTTCCTGTAAATCAGGTCCTCATACCTTCTATTTTTCTATGGCAACAACTGTGTTTGACTATTTCAGATGTTAGTTTTAGAGATTACAAGTCTCTTTGCCTAATGTGTTCTCCCCCCTTCATTTTAAGGCATGTCATTCACTCATTACTTTTTTCACTGTGGTTTTCAGTGAACAAAAATCCTTAATTTTAGCCCTGTATTTAATGATTTTTGTTTTCGATCCTAGGATTTGTGCTGTAAGAGTTGTAAGAACTGTTTCCTCCATCCAATCAGAGGTCACACAATATTCTACATTTTTTCTGTTTATTTTATATTTTACTGCTCATTTGTAGGTCTTTCATCCATCTAGAAACTACTCTTGTTGATGGAGATAGACAGGGGTCAGGAGAGTCTCCTAGTGTCCCCGTGGTATTTGTTAAACAAGTACTTCAGTGAATCTGTGATTGGTTTATTATTTCTGTCTGACACTAACCTCTCTGGCTGATCTGTCTGTTTCTGAACTAATACATGCTTTTATTATTGGTCTTCTAATATGTCTTTAAATTCATGTTGTCTTGATCACTTGTGTGCTGATAAACATTTTAGACGATCAAGTTCCTAAATAATGATCCAACTGGAATTTTAATTGAGATTACATTGGTTGCGCACCTGAAACCCCAGAGGATTTCTGACTGTTGGTGACCTTGCAACCTTTGGCAGTGGACTGTGTTAGAGGCAGGCTCGGCGATGCCAGCGCGGCTGGTGAAGCCGGCCCTTCCAGGCGCTCCTCGGCCTCCTGGAAACCCGCACTGATAGGGGTGACTCATGGTTTCCGCGAAAAACTGCTGATCTCATCAGTGTCAGAAACAATTGCCTGACTGGGCGGGGATTCTCGGTTAGATGCACCACAGATGGCGCCCCCAGGAGCAACGCCTCCCACTTCTCCTGGGGTGGTGAAATATCCAGAAACTGGTTTCCATCCAAACCCCGGAGACTACCATGGGTGGGGCCAAGTCCACACCTGCCAAACCTTTCTTAGATCGTTATCTGCATAGTCCATAAAAATCACTATTCCACCGAACATTCTAAATGTCTGATGGAGAGAAGCAAATCTTCCCAGTTGCCTTGACTCTCATTGTTATTATTAAAGAAATATGTGCTATGCGCATGCACACAGCTCAGATGATGAGAAAGCCTGATGGCCTTGGACAGAACTTTGTTACTTAGCTTATCCGGCAGGACTGGACTCGGCTTCAGCTCCCAGAGACCAATGCATCTTCCATGTCAACCACACTTATAACTTTACATCTCTTATGTTCCTACTACATCTTGGTTTTGAGCTTAACTATATCTTTTTAATTGTTTATTTTTTATATTTAAACTCAATTGTTCTGGATTTCGATCAGGTGGGTCTATAAAATCTAAGGAAATTACTGAGGCCATTTTATTTATTTATTTATTTATTTATTTATTTATTTATTTATTTATTTATTTATTTATTTTTTGGTGCTGGGGATTGAACTCAGGGCCTTGTGCTTGCAAGGCAAACACTCTAACCACTGAGCTAAATCCCCAGCCCCACTGAGACCATTTTATACCTTTACACATTTATAAATAAATTTTGCACATTTATAAACCTTCAAAGAGATTATACCATGATATATTTTTTGTGGCCTAATATCCCTCCCTTAGTTTTATTGTAAAAGTATTTCTCTATTAATAGTTTAATTTTCTGCAGTATTATTTTATTTGGGGGACCAAATCACACATAGTGAAGATGTACTATCTTTCAATATTGCTGAATTAAATTAGCTAGAATTTGTTGTGAATTCTTGCATGGTTGTTGTTGAGGTACATTTATCTGTTCTTTTTTAGTTTTCTTTCTTTGTGGTCATGTCTCTGCTTTTGGAATCACTATATTACTGATCTAACAAAAGAAGTTGGGAAATATTTTGTATTCGTCTTTTTTTCTGAACAAGTGTTTATGACTGATATAATTTCTTTCTTAAATTTTAAAATTCACTAATGAGCCATCTTGGTCTGATGTTTTTGTTGTGGGAATATTTTAATTATGAATTCCATTTCTTTAACATATAGAGGACTATGAGGATTTAAATACTTCTTGAAGCATTTCTGGTAAATTATGCTTTTTTCTTACTTTTATCTAAGTTTTAAATGTATTAGTTAAATTAGTTGTTATATTTACTTGTCATAATTTTAATTCCATTGGAATTGTGGTAATATCTCATTTTGGATTTCCAAAGTGGATAATCTTTACCTTTTTTCTTTTTTCTTGCTCAATCTAGGTTTATAAACTTTATCCATCTTTTCAAAGAACTAATTTTTGCCTTAATTGGTTTTTTCTATTGTTTGTCCTTTTTCTGTCTCCTTGATTTCCTTTATTATTTCCCTCTTGTTCTCCAGTTAAAGTTGCTCTTATTTCTCTAGCTTCCTAAAATTGAAGCTTAAATAAATTACCTTGGACATTTTTCCTCCATATGTAAGAATTTAGTGATAGAAATTCCTTCTCAGTTCTATTTTCACTGTCTTAAAAGTCTTAATGTATTATTTTTATTTGATTAAAATATTTTCTAATTTTCTTTATGATTTCTGATTTGATATATGGATTATTATTATTCCCAAATATTAGTTTCCAAACTAAGATTTATACAGATATATTTGTTATTGATTCCTAATTTAATTCTATTTTGTTCAAAGAACAACTTCATATGATTTTAATGCTTTTGAATTTATTGATACAAATTTCTGTCCAACAGTATGATCTGCCTCAGTAAGTGTCATGAACAATGGGAAAAGAAAGTGTACTCCACTGTTATGTGTGGATTTATCTATAAATTTCAAAGAAGTCAGGTTTGGTTGATAGTATTTTTTTAAGTCTTCTGTATCTTTACTGATATATATACTTTTGCTATTAGTTATTGTAAAAGTAATGCCAGTGTTCTCACTATAATTGTGGATTTATCTTTTTTTATTTAAACTTTCAAATACAGGATTACTGTCCTATATTCAAAAATATATTGCTAAGTGGCAGAGCCAGGTATGCAAACCCATACACCAAACTTAAGATTGTTATCTTTGATAAATTGACAATACTAGAGGTAAAATTAAATTTAAGAAATATGTTGACTCAAAAGAATGCAGGATGGGAAAAGAAATAATAAATACATGATATAATTATGAAGTAGATAGCAAGATGTTAAATTTAAATATAATCAGATTCAGAATTCTATTAAATGTAGGTGGTCTAAACACTCCATCTAAAAGGCAGAGATTTTCAGGAAGGATAAGAAAAGAAGAACCTACTATACTGAGTTTAAAATCAACTTAGTTTGAATAAAAAGTCAAGGCTCTTTTCCCTTGGGAACTCTACCCACAACTTTTAGCTACCTCAGCTTTATTGAACACCAATATCAAGAACACATCAAGACCACTGCACCCTCATTGGGGTTCCCTCTCTCTGGTGTTTCCTTTTAAGGAAGAAAGACAAGACACTCGGGGAAATTATCATTTTGGTTTCCCTTCTCTAAGGCGGCACCCTAGCACATTCCCTGTTGTTAAAAATCTAAAACCAATGGTTTCATATGTTTTGTACAGTTTTCTAGTTACTTATAGTGAGAGAGTAAATTGTCTGTGGTCAAAGGAGAAATCTTGTGCATTTTATTTTGAAAAGCTTCCCAGGTTGGTCATGACTGGGGGCCACTAAAAATTTCCAATTTGCTATTTTAGCAGGGGCGAGGTGGGTACACAGATGATGGATGAAAAGAATGAATGGGTAGGAAGCTAAGTGTATACAAGAGGTGCCTATATGGATAAGTGTACAAGAGCCAGGTGTACAAGCTTGGAGGCCTTTCTCTTGAGACTTTTGTGGGGTACACAGTAGCATCACTAAGCATTAATGGATTTGCTTGGGTCCAAACTTGTAGTAAAAAATGTGTGCTCTCCTCTGTCCATGATCCTGATGAATGATGTGGCCAAGTAAACCATAAAATAGTTTAGAATGGGTTTTAAGTCCCTCCTTTAAAGCCATCCAAGGGAGGTGGTATTGGAAAACTGTGGGGCTGTGCTGTTTTAAATTGCAGATCCCGTCTCCTTTTCTATTTCCCAATCCTAGGCCAACTTTCTCTCCTTGACTTGCTCATTTGTTTGTCCAACTGCATCAAAAAACCCACCAGGGTCAAAATTCCATTCTGTCTTACAATAACTCTGAAGGATCAACTGAACTCTCTACCAAGTCATTCTCCAAAGGAAACTGGTAATCTAACCCCTGCATCCGGTCTGCAAAGTGTTATTTTTACCATCAGCATTAATTTTTTAAATAATTAAAATAGTTGCCAACATTGAAAAATAGAGATATTGTGCATTTTCAAGATCTGATTTCCAGCTTTCATTTGAACATCGTAAGATCGGGCTATTTTCCCACACAGCAACTTTTCATAGGAGTAGAGCAGTGACTCCTTCCTCTATCAGACCCCATGATCTCCATTTTCCACAGCCCCCACCTGGTCCATTTCATTCATTTGTATTAAATCTTTGACTCTTTGGTATATGAGTTTGAGATCTCTGGTCTAAAGAATAAGCATGGGGCTTATCGATAAAGATAGCAAAATAAAGCCACATCACAGGGATATCCTCCCTCAATCACCTAACAAAATGAATAGGCGTTTTAAGAGAAGCAAAAAAGATTTTAGTTATAGGAAACTTCAAAAGATGGGGACCTAAAAAGGAGAAAATCCGGAGACAGTTTAACGTCTTCGATGTCACTCCTACCCCACATAAGCAATGCTGGAGAATGTGAGCCAAAATATTCCTGGAGTTTTTCACAGCGATCCCCCCCAGTTTGAGAGAAGCAAAGTGCTACGGTGGCCTGAGGCAGCTGAGGGAAGTTTATGTGAAACCCAAGGAGAAAAGAAGCCTTGCCTACCTCTGTAGTCTCAAGATGTTAGCGAAGGGAGATTAGATCCGGAGAACCGAGAGAATGAAATCTACTACATTAGACCTCATTAAGTGATAATAACATCCAATAAAAACAGAAACACAGAGGAGAAGGGAATAGTGAGAACAGTCTGCATTTCAGATGTAAAATTTCTTACATGGGAAGTCCTAAGAAAGCTATGAAATGACCGTTACAACTAATACATAAATTTAGCAAAGTCACAAAACGCAAGGCTAATATACAAAATCACTTGCATTTCATATACTGTATTAAGAGCAAATAATTGGAAATTACAATTTTAAAAATTTGATTAACAATAGCAGTAATGAACATAAAATTCTTAGAATTAAATTTATCAGAAAGATATGTAAGACCTGAAAGCTCTATACTCTGCTGAGAGAAATGAAAGAAGAGTTAAATAGAGGTAGATACTCTGTTTATAGACTGGACAGCCATATTTATATGTATATATTATGTGTATATATATATGAAACATATACATATTATACATACCATATTTATATGTGTATATATTGTGTATATATATAACATATACATATTATACATGCACATATTATATGTGTATATATTGTTGTTGTTGCTTTGTTTTATTTATGTTTTTGAGCCAGGGTCTCTCTGTGGCCTTGAACTGGCTATTTGGCCCAGGCTGGTCTCGAACTTGTAGTGATTCTTCTGTCTCTGTGTCTGAAGTGCTGGGATTACAGGGATGTGCCACCACACCCAGCTTTGCTTTTCTTTCTTTCTTTCTTTCTTTTTTTTTTTTTTTTGGACAATTCAGTATTATAAAGATTCAGTCTTCCCCAAATTAATCTGTATTTTCAATGCAATCCTAGTCATAATATCAATTAGCTTTTTAAAAAAGAAATTGACAAGGTAATTTTAAGTATATATGGAAATGCAAATAATGTGGAATGTTCAAAACAATCATGGAAAAGATCAAACTTGCAGGACAAACACAAGGTTGCAGACTTATGGTAAAATTACTGGTGTATGTGTGGATAAAGATTACATTCATTTCTTAGGGCTCTATGGCAAAGTATGGCAAAATGGTTGGTTTAAAACAACAGAAACTTAGTGTCTCGCAGTTCAGGAAGACGGAAGTCTGAAATCAAGGTGTCAGAGTTATGCTCCCTCTAAAGGGGAAATTCTTCTTTGTCTCTTCCAAGATGTTTCTGGTGGTTCCTGGCACCCTTTGGTTCTTTGGCTTGTAGGCGCAGCACTCTAATCCCTGCCTCTGTCATCACACAGCTGTCTTCTTGTCTGTTTCTCTTCCCACATGCCATATTTTTTTAATAAGGAAACCAGTTGTTTTGGAGTAGTAGACCATACTATTCCATTATGACCACATCTTAATTATATCTGCAATGACCCTATTTTTAAATAAGGTCACATTTTGAGGTGCAGGGGGATTAAGGATAGGATGTCACAAATCCTCTTTGGGGGAGTACAATTCAAGTTATAACAAGAATCAACAAACAGACCGATGAAACAAAGTAGAAAGCCCAGAAATAGATTTCCAGTTATATTGTCAAAAAGCCCTTAAAAGGGAACAGAAAGAAAGAATTAAAGACAGTCTAGACTCTGCCGTAAAGAAGAATATGGGGTAGTTACTGCAGAGGGCTATAGGTACAGGAAGGAGATTTCTTTTTAAAAGAGAAAATAAACAATATGTTTAAAACTGATGGTAATGTCCGATAAAGAGGGCGAATTTGGTCATTTTAAAGGGAGAAACAGGAATTGCAATGTGAAGTCCTTTGGTGGGGAGGGTGGAAAGTAAAGTACAAATGGAGTGCTTAGCCTTCTACAACAACGTAGAGCGCGTCAGGTGGAACAAGAAGAAAGGCCGAGAGTGTTCGCTGGTAAGTGGTTGTAGGCGAAGGGAACACTCACACTGCCAAATGCTTCTGTTCTATTTGGGAAACAGGAAGGAAAGTCATCAACTGAGAGTGAGGTTGAGATAAGGATGCAGAAGAGGCCTCTTCCTGGAGGAGCTCTGATCTAGGGGGGAGAAAAGGACAAACACCCAGTTACTTCCATGATGAGTTCAAAAATAGAGATTTCAACAAAGCACTATGGGGACCCAGAAATGGAGTGATGAATTGTACTGTTGCTTGACCCAGCTTTCTTGTAGGAATAACATTTTCCAGACAGTGAATTGTATTGTGGGGGAAAAAATGGCATAAGCAAAGCTCATTTCTTCCCCATGTCAATAAGAGTATTTTTTTTTTTTTTTGTGGTGCCGGGGATCGAACTCAGGCCCTTGTGCTTGCAAGGCAAGCGCTCTAATCACTGAGCTAAATCCCCAGCCCCTATAAGAGTATTTTAAATAGCACTGTAATGAACTTTCTGGTAGCAAAATCTTTACTCATATTCCTAATTATTTCCCTAGGATATATTTACAAAAATGGAGTACACTGGATCAAAGAGCTTGTCATTTTTTTTTTGACATGTTCAGAAAGACTTCTGGATTTTAAAATTAGAAATTCCATGGATAATTATATAAAAGTGAAATCTAAAAAAGATGGTATGAAAGTAAAAGGGAGACTATGATTAGACAAGAGCAAAGGAATAAAGGGGAGGAGGAGGGGACAGAAGGAAGAATAGTAGGAGAGATGAAAAAAGAGTTATTAATTACATCGTTAAGAGATCATGATGATGAAGTGAATATATTGAGGTGAAGATTTTACACTCCATTAAGTAAAACACAGGTTACAAAACACTGTATATGGCATTGCCAATTTTTTATTTTAAAAATTCGATTTTACGTAGAGATGGGGAAATCATCAAAAATGACATTCACCTAACTGTTTCAACCTTTCTCTGAGAGTGAGACACTGCGCATATTTTTATTTTGTTTAAGATTAGTTTTTGGCTGGTGCTATTATAAAATTCTTCTAAGTGGAGGAAATTAAGAATTGCTTAAGAAAAAGAATTGCTATATGTATGTGAGGTGACAGATAAATGTTGATTAACTTTACTGTAGAAAACACTTTACAACATATGTGTATCTAAAACACATTGTATGCATTAAATATATGATTTTGTCAATTATACTAAATAAATACAAGAAAAACAAGACAAGAATATAGAGGAGAGTTTGAACAACATTTTAAAGTATTTCTAATGAGTTTGGATTTCATCCTATGGACAATATAAAATCATCAACCATCTTTAACAGGAGATGATGGAGTTTGGATGTGTGGGCTGGGATGTCTACATATGTGTGTATGTGCAAGATACTATCCTCTTGACACCTCCCACTCCAGACACCTTGTTGTGCAACCTACCATGGTTTGGGGCAGATATTCCCTGGAATCCATTCCTTACAGAAAGATCAGAAAAGGAATAACCATACTACTTCCTCCCTGCCCTGAGATTCTGACCATCGTATTATTCAATATGGCCAAAGCAAGTGGCATCATTCTGGGCATTTTTTTCATCCCAAATGAATAGGTTGATAGTGTTAAGGAAGCTTGAAAGGATCTTGGGTCTTGGGTACTTGTCCAAAGCCCTGTGAGGTTGTGGGTTTTGGCATGACTGATTTTTCAAAAACGCTTCTCTTGGTAAACCAGTTTGAAGTTTTTTGCTGATGTCATTGCAGTTTTTGGTCTGGCACAATCTGGTTGTAACTTTGCCACACAAGTAAACTGTGACCAAACTGAGATTCTACATGGCAGGATCTCAGCAAGCTGAATGAAATATATTCCCTCCCCTCACATAGCTCCAAAACAGACAACTGAATTGTGAGATGAATGTTATGGAGAAGATACAGAATAAATTCCAAATCGAGGGAGCTTCCGTGGATGAAACCTTAGGAAAGAAGTGGGGTCTTGACGTTTTGACAGGCAGAGGTGGTGGGGATAGCTAAGTGGACAGACCAAACAGAGGGAACAGTTGAATCTAGGCATCACCGTGGAACTGTCCAGGGGACAATTCTCACAGTGCCATTACTGCAGAAAGCAGGAGTGTGTGAATTCCCAGGCTTTCTTAACTCGGTCCTCCTACACCTGTTCCATTTGCTGAGACTCTTCTCACCCACACAAAACAGTTTGCCCAGTACCCCAGAGGACATTTTTCTGTCCTTGATAATACTTAACCCAATGTAATTAAATAATCAACGACAAAATTATGTGTTAACATTTGTTTCATATACTCTACGAAGACCAAGATCACAATTTTCTTGTTCTTGGAAATATCTCTGTTATTTATCATGGTGTTTCATATGTTAATAAGCACTCAAAGAAGATTTGGATAATGAATAAAGGTATGAATTACTGAGTTAACTCACATATACATTAATTAAAAGTGTATCACTTGACTGGTAAGGCCAGAAGAGTAGGTGGCAGTTAGGATGTGGAGGTACCTAAGACGACATTCTAATAAGTTTAGATTTCATGTGGCAGACAATGATGTTTGATTTCATTTGTTTATTCAAACTCAAACAAATATCCACTGAAGTGTTTATTTTGTGTTAGGCACTGCGTTAAATACAAAACATAAAATAATAATTAGCATACCCTGCCAGAGAATCTTGCAGAATAGTAGGAGAAAACAGATAAAAAATAGCTGTAATAAAAATGAAGAAAATCTTTATTAGAGATACGTGCTGAGTATTCAAGAACAGACAGTGGATGAATTTATTTTCTTTTGGGGGCAGTGGGACAACGAATGTCCCCAAGGAGAGATGACTTCTCATGGATTTGAAGACGAGGAGGGGATTCCTATTTTCCGCAGTATTCTAAAATACTGTACAGTGTAAAAAGAAAATCCTTCAGAAAGGAAGAAAGAAAGTAAACTAATGATGTATAAATTATGAAGTAGAAATATTTAAACAACATAGGTGATATTGCAAGAAAAGAAGGGAACCCCTTAGATTCTAACCCCAAAGTTAGAGTGCAAACCCATAGAGATAAAGGAGTGCAAATTATGGCAGCTTCTCCAACAACCTATAAGCTAAGTTTATGTGTGTGCTTGTTGGTTTTTGATAGTTGCACTTGTAACAAATGAAGACAATGGAAACGGGTTTGTGAATGCTCAAGAGTGGGAATAAGAATAGAGATTCTTACATAACATTAAAACCCCAAGAAGATATTCCCTCAGTGAAATAATGTTGAGGAAAGAAAGATAAACCAATCAGGGTTGCAAGGGAGGAGGTGTGTGTCTCAGCTTTGGCTCTGGGTAGAGAGAAAATGTTTTTTCCCCAAGAGTTGGTGTCTACTAATAAGTCCTCATAAGAACTTAGATTCAAATTCATCCTACCTGAGTGGACCTGAAGCCAAATATCAGAAGAAGTTTCTGAGTTAGTTCTCTCAAGTACCTGGCAGGAGTAAATACTAATCCTCTCTGGTGGGCTGCTATGAATGGCAAGGAACACCCATAGGTAATGTGTTAATGATCATATAAGTAAGATCACAATAAGCATGAGAAAATAAACCACTATAAGCATGAAATTGACTCCGAAAGATTGAAGATGCCTGACTCATAGACCCAGAATAAAAGCCTAACTTTAAAAATATGAGAAAATATGACCACTCAGGGTTAGATAGTGAAATGGAACTTCTAGAAATGAGATATGCTGTGATAGAAATGAAAATCCTTCAAGAAGTTAAAATCTTACAGCTGAAAAGTTAATTATTTAACTCGAACTTAGATCTGAAAAAATTACCCAAAATACAGCATACAGGGGTCAAGATAAGAAAAGTATAAAATAAAGAATGATGAAAGAGAAAAACTGGGTTAGTGATATAATAAGAAAAACTAACAAATGATAAAGTTACAAGAAGAAAGTAGAAAGAGTGGGAGAAAGCAATATTGAGAAGATATACTTAAAGAACTTTATAAATTTTAAAAAATGCACCAATTAGATTTAGGAAGCCCAGTGAATCACCAGCAAAGTTTAAAGAAAACAAATACTT
>PVJO010004796.1:0-15412 GCA_004026905.1 Hystrix cristata
GTTTCTTGGTTCCATATTTATTGGTTTTCAGTATGGACTAGTTACGGAATAAGAAATATTTCATTTAAAGTATGATATACATAAAACCTTGATTAAGTCAAACTTGGCTCTGCCTTTCATCTTTTCACTTTAACTGACCTCCTTGGAGGCCCTGGATAATCACTAGTCATAGTTAAGTACATACACCCCTGAGAGTCTTTCTTCCTAATACATGTCACATGGAGTTGCCCACTTAGTAATTAACTTGATCACATAATAGTCCCTGCAATTTGAAGTAGGCCTGTGACCTTCAGTTTGAGGCTCATAACTGAAATATTTTCTTCTCTATTAATGGCATCAGGTGTCTCTCATTACAGCTCAAGCTCAGCTGTTTTGGAGCAACTTGCCTTTTCTATTGAAGCACTCCTGATGTGAATATGTGGTATATGTTACAGACAGCACAGTGTTTCAAATCTCAGCATCTCTTCTATCTCTCTATTCATGGTGAAAAAACGCATGTTAAATCCAGCTTCCTACCTATTTGAGATGACTCATGGACCCCCCAAAGGGGTGAGGGACACTGAGCTGAGGTCATTTTTGTTTTGGTGCTGGGGAATGAGTCCAGGGCCTCCTGCATGCTAAGCACATATTCCACCAGTGAGCTACACCCCCAGCTCCTCGTCTGGGTTTTAAGTCACATCATTCCAAACATATCCTTTAAATAAAGTGAATATTCATTTTTAACATAATGCAATAAACGTGGAGACAGAAATTTAATTCATCTGTATACAGAAAATAGATTATTTTCTAAGCTGGTTTTCTAAATTTCATAAATTATAACCAAATACATTTATAAAGTTCTTGGAACTACATGAACTTCATTTGACAAGGATTATATCTTTTTTTTTTTTTTTTTTTTTTTTTTTGTGGTGCCGGGGATCGAACTCAGGCCCTTGTGCTTGCAAGGCAAGCGCTCTAATCACTGAGCTAAATCCCCAGCCCCCTGACAAGGATTATATCTTTTATAAGATAATCACAGAGATAGCTATCTAACTCAAAACTATTTCACTCTTTGGATACATGATTTTTATTTTATTTTATTTTGGATATACAGTTTTTAAAAATTTAGAAAAAAAGTTTTTTGCATGTTATTTCGTGTGTATGTTCTGATCGTCTCCTTTGGATCGTACTCTTTCACTGGTATGACAAAGCTTGTCAGTAAAGCCAAAGAAGGCAAATTAATTCAAGTACAGCAGGAATGCTTAGTTGTACACGTCACATGAAGGGAGATTTTAAGGGTACAATGGAAATATAGTGGCAGAAAATGAAACCCAGCCATTTATAAAAGTACTTCATTTACATTTAAAAAATGTAATCAGGATGCAGCATAGGCTGCCATCTGTGACACTGACCAAAGAGGTGCTCATACTAGCAACAAAAATTTCCACTATAATCTATAATGAGCCTCAGCACAAAAAACAAAAACTAGAAATATGAGAAGACAAGGAAGCCAGGCACGGTGATGCATGCCTGTGATCCCAGCACTCAGGAAGCTGGGATATGAAGATCCCTGTGAGTTCAAGGTCAACCTGGGCTAATAGTGAGTTCAAGACTAGCCTGAACAGATGGACAGAGAGAGAGAGAAAGAGAGAGAAAAAGAGAGAGAGAGAGAGAGAGAGAAAGAGAGAGGGAGAGAGAGAGAGACAGAGAGCGAGAGAGGCAGGAGAGAGAGGAGGGAGGGAAGGAGGGGGGCGGACAAGGCAATGAACTGCCTCCAAAAACACCCAATTCCTCTGAAGCTGATCCATGGGGAATGGAAGGTGAGGGAATTAAAAAACCACACAGCTGAATTATTCGGTAAGAGGGGAGATAACAGACAAATAATGTACTTAGCAAACTCACAGAAGATATAGCTAAATAGATAATGGACCTAATAAGTAAAAGGATCAGCAAGTCTAGAAAAGACACTAATAAAAAGCTAGCTTAGCTAAACAAAATGATACAAAACATGAATGACTAGCACAGAAAAGAACTAGAGTCCATAAAAAGGTACTGAACAGAAATTCAGGGGATTAAAAATTATGTCTAAAGTACAGGCAGTAGGAGTTGGGGATTTAGCTTAGTGGTTAGAGTACCTGCCTAGCAAGTGCAAGGCCCTGAGTTTGATCCCCAGCACCAAAAAAAAAAAAAAAAGCTGGGCAGCAGAAGTGACCAATGTGAGGTCAGAGTGTCATAACTAGAAGACAGGGCTGTCATGAGTGACCAATTATTCAGATATATCTTCAAAACAACAAAAGAACACGAAAGATGGATCCAACAGCTGCTAGATGACTAATCCAAGGTTAACTGGAATTAGTGAAAAACCAGAAGACAGCACAAATGGCATAAAAAAATCCTGTTTACTGAAATAATAGAAGAAAACTTTCTAAATAAGGGAAAAGAATTTAACATATTAGATAACTGAAGCACATAGAGTTCCAAATAGCCCCAATTGGAAAAGATCCTCTCTATGACACACAATAGTTAAAATCCCAAAAATCAAGAATAGACGCTTAAGAGGTGTTAGACAAGAACAACAAATCACTTATAAAGGTTAAACCCTTTAGAATTACAGTAGTTAACCCTTAAAGGCCAGGAGAAATTACAGTGAAGTGCTTCAAGCCCTTAAAACATTTCCATCCCACACTGATATATCCTGCAAAACTACTTTTCAAAACTGATGGAGAAATAAGATATTTCCATGAAAAAGGACACCTAAAGAAATTCATGACCACCATACCAGCAATCCCCAAAATTCTCAAGAATATCCTAAAAAATAGTGACGCTAACAATGACAAAAGGTCTAATAGAATGAGTAAATCAGGCAGGGTGAGAAGTTCGGTACAGGAGGAAAGAAGGGAATCAGCAAAAGAAACTAATGCAATGAGAGGAGTAAGTCAGTACCTTTCAGTAATAACTCTTAATGTGAACAGTCTCAATTCTCCAATCAAAAGACACGAATTGGCAGAATGGATCAATAAGCAAAATCCAACAGTATGCTGTGTACAAAAAACACATTTAACCCAAGAACAAATTCATAGACTAGAAATCAATTGATGAAAAACACTATTCCAAGTAACAGGACCCTGAAAAAAAAAAAAGCCCTATAAATGCCTATTTGCACACAAAATGGACCTCAACCCAAAACTGATAAGAAGAAAACAAAGGTCACTTAATATTGGTTAAGGGAACAATTCAACAGAAAGAGATAACAATTATTAACGTACAGTTTGTGGCCTCAATCGCTTGGGGATTTTTCCTTAGAACCTAATAATTGTTGCCAGAAACCCCTGCAATTTTGTGGAAACCTCAGATATACTCTGCAATTGTTTTGTTTTGTTTTGTTTTTTGGTGGGAGGTTCACAAGCAGCCAATCTGAGAGTGTTATTTGGTTCTCCTTGCTGCTGATTGGCTGCTGCCCTACTGTACCCATCTCTGGCAGATGCACCCACATTCCCGCATCATAGCAGGCTGCTGTACCATGTGTAGCTGTCTCAAGTGTTCTTGACTTTGTTCTTCTTAAAGCCCTAAGACCCCTAAGATACTGCCAAAATGCCCTGCACCTTCTAAGGCTTTATTAATACAGTATTTTATTAAATTACATAACTGCAGGAGAAATAGGTTTCGGGTTCAAATTATAAAAAGTCACTTATAGGCTTTTCTGACCATACATGAAATTTGCAGTATTTTACAAATCATGGGTGTTTTAGGAACATAACCTCTGGGAATTTGGGGAGTCCACTGTATATGCACTGAGCAATGCTGCACCCAACTTCATTAAACAAGTACTACTGGATATAAAAGACCAGATAAACATCAACACAATTATGCAGGAGGACCTCAATAACACACTGCCATAAATAAATCAACTAGACAAAAAAAAATCAACAAATATCAGAGTTGAACAAAACCTTCAAGTGGACCTGATATCTACAGTGTTCAACCCAACAACAGAATACACATTCTTCTCAGCATCACTCCAAAATAGACAACATACTAGCCAAATAAAGCATGCCTAAGTAAATGCAAAAGATTCAAAATTATACTATGCATATTAGTAGATCACAGTGCAATGAAACTAGAAATCAATGGCAAAAGAAAACACAGAAATTATGCATATGCATGGAAATTAAATAACACAATATGGAATAATCGATAGGTTACAGAAAAAAATCAAGCAAGAAGTACAAGAAAGGAAACTATAAAGATCAGAGCAGAAATTGAAATTGAGCCTAAAAATACACAAAGAATCAATGAAGCAAAGGCTGGTTCTTAAAGGATTAACAAAATTGACAAATCCTTAGCCAATCTTACCAAAAAGAAAATATAAGACCTAAATCAACGCAATTAGAAATGAAAAACATGAAATCACAATGGACACTGCCAAAATCCAGGAGATTATCAGAAACTCCTGTACTTTTCAAACCAATACTCTAATAAATTGTAGAATTTGGAAGAAATGGATAGATTCCTAGATATATATGAATTATAAAACTAAACCCAAAAGATATAAAACCCCTGAAGAATCTAAGAGCAGACAATGAGACTGAAGTAGTAATAAAAAAATCTACAACTAAGAAAAGTCCACATCTGGATGAACTCACTGCTGAATGTGATAAGAACTTCAAGGAAGATCTAATACCAGTACTACTCAAGCTCTTTAATGGAAATGAGAGATAAGAAATATTCCCAAAGTCATTCCTGAAAGCTAGCATTATCCTGATTCTAAAACCAGAAAGAGATGCAACCAACAAAGAGAACTATATGCCATTATCTTTAATGAATACAGTATAATGCAAAAATCCTCAACAAGATACTGGGAAACAGAATGCAAAAAATCATAAGAAAAATCATACATCTGATCAAGGCTTCATCCCAGGGATGGTACACAAGTCAATAAATACAATATATCACGAACAGAAACAAGGATAAAAATCACATGATAATCGCAATAGAAACAGAAGATGCCTTTGACAAAATCCAACATCCACTCACAGTAAAAACCTTAAAGAAAATGGGTATAGAAGGAGCTTATTTCAGTCTGATAAAAGCCATTTATGACAACTCACTGCCAACATCGTATTAAACAGGGGAAAATTGAAAGCTTTCCCTCTAAAATTAGGACCAAGACAAGGATGTCCACTAGCACCACTCCTGTTCAATACAGTACTTAAAACATTAGCAAGAGCAAATAGGCAAGAAAAAGAAATAAAAGGATATGTATAGGAAAGGAAGAAGTCAAATTATCCTCATTTGCAGATGACATGATCCTCTACATGTAAGACCCAGAAAAATTCCACCAAAGGACTCCTAGAATTAATACCCAAATTCAGTAGAGTAGCAGGACACAAAATGAACACTCAAAATTCAATAGTGCTCCTGTAACCAATAATTAGCTCACTAAGAAAGAAGTTAGGAAAACAATACCATTCACAATAGTAACAAGAAAAATTAAATACCTAGGAATTAGTCTGACCAAGGAAGTGAAAGACTTCTACAATGAACTACACTTTTCTGAAAAAGGAAACCAGAGAGGATATCAGAAAATGGAAAGATATCTCCTGTTCCTGAATAGGCAGTACCAATATGGTCAAATGGTCATACTTCCAAAACTGATATACAGATTTAATGTAATCCCAATCAAAATATCAACAGTACTCCTTATAGAACTAGAGAAAAACAATCTTAAAATTCATACTGAACCAGTAGAGAGCCAGGATAGCAAACACAATCCTGGGTAACATCAGCAAAGCAGGAGGCATCACAATCTCTGATTTGATATTATATTACAAAGTCACAGTGACAAAAACAGCATGGTACTGGTACAAAAAACAGACATATGAATTAGCAGATCAGAATAAAGGATGTGAAAGAACCCCAGCACATTTAGCTATTTGGTCTTTGACAAAGGGGCCAAAAACATACACTGGAGGAAAGATAGCCTCTTTAATAAATAGCACTGGGAAAATTGGCTATCGACATGCAGAAGATTGACTCTAGACCTGTATCTCTCACCATGTACTAAACTAATATTAAAATAGGTCGAAGATCTAAATGTTAAAAGAGAAAAACAATCTGCTAGAAGATAAAACAGGTAAAACTCTTGAAGACATAGGCATAGACAAGGACTTTCTAATCCAAACTCTCCTTAAACAAGAAACAGGACTAAGAATCAACAAATGGGATCATATAGAATTAAAAAGCTTCTACACAGCAAAGGAAACAAGCAAAGGACCAAAAAGACAACCTACAGAATGGAAAACAAATATTTCCTCAGATAGAGGACTAATACATAAAGAATATATAAAGAACTCAAAGAATTAACCCCCCCTAATAAAAGACCCGGCCCCAAAAAACGAGCAAGTGAATACACTTTTCAGAAGCATAAATGGCCAATAAATACATGAAGGAATGTTCAACATTGTTTGCCATTAGACAAATGTAAATTAAAACAATAGTGAGATTCCATCTTCAAGAAATCAGACAACGACAAATGCTGGTGAGGCTTCGGGGGAAAAGGAACCCTCCTACATTGTTGCTGGGAATGTAAAATAGTACAACCACTATGGAAATCAGTATAGAGATTCCTCAAAATATTTAAAATATAAATTCCATTTGACTCAGCCATTCTCCTTCTAAGAGTCTTCCCAAAAGCGTTAAAGACATCATGTTACCGTGATACCTGCATGCCTATGTTTATAACAGCACAATTCATAATAGCTACATCTTGGAAGCAGCCTATACATCCATCAACAGATGAATGCATAAAGAAAATACAGCATTTACATACAATGGACTACTACTCCGCTATAAAGAACATTCTTGAGTTTTTCGTAGGAAAATGCATGTCACTTCAGACCATAATGTTAAGTGAACAAATCAGACACACAGCTTAACTACCACATAGTTTCTCTTATATGAGAAACCCGAAATAGAAATGAAGAGCAAAATAAAAGGCAGGTAATAGGAAATACGCAGATAGATCTTTGTCAAATGGGACTGGGATCAAGGGATGGAGGGAGTAGAGAGGCGAGGGGAAGGGAAATTAAGATGAAAAAAATTAAGATGTGTATCAACTTCCCATAAGAAGTGTTACCATTATGTACTGTAAACATGTACTGATAAAAAATAAAAACTAAAATAAAGAATGTAAGCAAAAAATATAATCAACAAGATATCTAAAATAAATCAAGTCTGCATTTTAGAGTGCAGAAAATGCTAAAATGATAAATGCAGCACATATTTTTGCATAAGAGGGCCTCTTGAGTAAAAGTGGATTTTGTAACACTTCAGGCACTAATATTTATAATTGAATTTAAAATCATAGTCAGATAAAAAGTCAAATAGGAAAGAGGCTATACAAATATTATAAAAATATAATTTTGAAGGTCAAATTATCAAGCAATCGGAGCTGGCTTCTTTATGATTACCATATGCTTTTTAAAATACCAGGGCACCTACCTTTTCCCCACCCCACCCTGCCCTGCCATGACAATTTCACTCTTTCCAGTCTCTGCATCTGATTATGGTCAGTACACTATAATAAAATTCCCTTGAAGGAATTAGAAAATTGTTTCAACAGATTTTCTAATGGACTATTCAAAACTTCGTTCAATTATATTTTTATCATTAATTCTCCATAGTATCTCTAAATGCTGATATGTAATCATAGAATTGCACATAGTATTAGCACTCTCTCTCTAATGATCTTTGGAATGCTGTTTTCCCAACAGAAGGCATGGAGAATCTATCCCGTATTCTAATGTGTCATTTTCAGAATAGTTATCTCTACAGTCATCACAGCGACTTGGCCGGAATCTCAAGGGACCCGTGAGCCCACCACTTCCTACAGAAAAGAAGGCTGGCAGACGTCACACAAGTGTCAAAGGACATTAAGTCAACAGTGTAATTTTTGAAATTCAAGTTATAGTTTTATTTTTCTATGAAGAAAAATCACAAATTTTCCATCACAATAAGAAATGAAAACAAATGAAACCACCAAAAATCATTGGGGAATATCTCACTGAGAACTCCTCACTTCCACATATACCAGTCTCTGGAATTTTTGTCTTTTCTTTTTCTCTCTTCTGGAACCATTTCTTATCACGAAAGTCAAAGAAGATCGAATACCTGGGCTGACTGAGTCATACTGCTGGGGACAGGAACAAAACAGCCCGAGCGCAGCCAGCTGTACCCCATGCTGGGATGTCTTTAGGAAGCTGCAGGCAGCGATGGTGGCTCCAGTGCTCCAGGAGGGCCCGTCCCAGAGCATGACTCTTCAAAAGGCCGTTCCTCTGGTGCAGTCTCAGCTCGGCTTCATCAACCTTCTCTTGGTTTCTTCCCATTTTATACAGCAAAAGTGGCCTCAGCTTCACATAACAAGTGAAGGAGCTAAAACAACCACCTAGTTCACAGCAGAGGCACAAACTGCTTGTCATAATCCCACTCTGAGATATGTACATGTGGTAAGATTCAAAATATGATTTAAATTCATGACTTCTGAAGCGCTTCCCCTAAGTCTGCACCTTTATTGATTACTCTTTTGCGTTGCTCCAACAGCCAAGGGAAAGGTTCCCAGAAGGGCAGTGTTTCACCTTCCATTTCTGCTCTCCTGCCTTTCAGCCTCTCCTGAAAGGCAGCAACTCCTCTCCTTGTGCCAGGCCGGCAGAGGCTCCTTTTTTGTGCTCTTGCCCACAGGCAATTTTCTCTTGGCTATTGGGAGAAGATCTCTAAATTCTCCTTTAAATCATTTCTGTGGGGAAAAACACCTGGCATGTAACACAGGAGGTTTGATACAGTAAATGCTTTTGAATGAGCCCTTGCCAAGCTTCAGGAGCTGACTCCTCCCCAACCTTACGGGCCCCTTCCTGGAGACAACCATCTTGCCGTAAGAAATCACCACTTCAGCTCAGGTCTAATCACTGCAAACGCGTGTGCAAGTATTTACTGGCATGGATGACATTCTTAGGAAGCATATGGATGCAAACTTTTTTTACAACCAAACTTAGTTTAAGTTGAGCTCTGTTAAATTCCATTCTGTCATTTATTTCCATTATAAAACTGAATGTTCTCATGCCACAAATAGGTTAAATAGACTAAATAAAAAAAATCACAAAAAAGATTAGTTCATTTAACATGTATTGAGCTAAGATTATCTTAATTGCCCCATGTATGTTATGTCTAATAAGAACTAATAGCAATTAGTAATAGTGCGCTGTCCAGTGAATCAAAAGAAAAAGATTCCTCTCACACACTAAATGAAACCAAGAAAAAGTTGAGTCTTTCCTCCTACCCCACGAATCATTTATTTTAAAGTCATATGGTAGCACAGATCAAGAATTTTGAAGATATATTTTATAAATTTGAATTTTAGGCCTGAAGAAATATTGAGATCTTAATCCTTTCATTCACATCACTTTAAGTCTTCAAAACATTTAACAATATTTAGAAAAGTCATGGAATTAATATTTTTCATTATTATTGCCAATAAAATGATTTTAAGTAATTTAGGATGTTTTGTATGCATCATTTTTCTTTAGATAACAGTTTTCTATGAATATTCTTTCGATTTGATCTGAAAGTATTTTAATACTTTTAGATAGTAACATACATATTCCAAAGACCATCTGTCTGCTGTTGAAAAGAAAGCTTGAATGTCCTACATAGCTTATAAAGTATAGTTTGCCCTTAACAAGTACGAAATTCTTTTTCTATGTGGCTGTAATTCATTTCATGCTAGAAGGGAGCTTAGAGCCCTTGAGTGTCCACCTCTGAGCTGGAAACAGCCTTGCGTGAATGGCAGATCACAGGTTAACAGAATCCAAGGTTGAAGTCTTGCATACATATGTATCTTCAGACATTGTTCATTTAAAAAAACAGAAAATGTGACTATATGTTTCTCAAACGGAACCCTAAGTATGTGGGTTACTTCTTTTAATTCTTAAACATCTCTAGTAAATACTGTGGCACACATGAAGTCACAATCATTGCTGAAGAATGTTAACGGCCTGCAAAACTGTGGGTAAAACCTCAATATTCCCAATATTCTAACAAACCCTCCAAAGGTACGTCAACTATTACCCAAGAGGTAAACTATCAGGCCTAACAACTATGTTTGTTAACAAAGTCTTGTTGGAATACAGCTGCACCCATTTGTTAAAGTATTCCTATGGCTCCTCTCTATAATAGCAGAGTTGAGTAGTTCCAATAGAGACCATATGGCTTGCAAACCATAAATATGTACTCTCTGGCCCGAACTCTAAAGTCTTCTAAAAACTCTGAAATCCTGTGTAGAGGCTGCTAGCTTACTTTCAGAGCTGTGTTAACTCATTATAAAAGAAGGAGAATTGGAAAGGGAAGAGGAGGGGAAGGAGGAGAAGGAAGAGGAGAAAGATACAAAGAAGAGGAAGAGGAGGAGGAGGAGAAAAAAAGAGAAAGAGAATTAGAAGAGGAAGAAGAGGGGGAAGAAAAAGAAGACAAAGAATTAGAAGAAGAAAAGGATGAAGGAGAGAAGGAGGAAGAAGAGGAAGAAGGGGAAAGGGAGGAGAAGGAAAATGAAGAAGAAGAAAAAGAGGAGGAGGAAGAAAGAATAGGAAGGAGGAGGAGAAGGAAGATGAAGAGGAAGAGCAGAAGAGGGTTAAAAAGATTTGCTAAACAGCTTCACTGGGCTAAGAGATGTGGTGAGGGATTTGGTGGAAAAGGGAGACAGTCTGACATTTATGCACAGCAGCAAAAGTCCTAACTGATATCTTCACCGGTAACCTGGAGACAGGATACAGAATTTATAGCAATTCTTGAACATTTAACTGCTTTGCCTATAAAGCAGGAAGGGGTTGGTCCAGAAAACCTCTAAGCTTTTCAAACTTCACGACTGTTTTAAAGACTTAAAGCCATAAGCAAGCCACGTATAGTGGTGCATACCTATAATCCCAGCTCTCGCAAGACTGAGGCAGGAGGATCACAAGTTGGATGTAGCCTGAGCTACAAACCAAGTTTCACGACAGCCCTGACTATCTAGTAGTAAGATCCTCTCTCATGAAACAAAGGAACAAAATAAAAGCATAAGCAAACCCAGAACTACATGAGCCCACAGCGTAATAAATAAATGTCTCATAGTATCTTCCCAAGGTGAGACCAGGGAACTAATAACTTTTAGAAAAACGAACACCAAAATGGCTAAATAAGGCTCTGTGAAAGTTACCTGCAATATTCTTAAGAGTTTTCAGTGAATTTGAAATCATAACAAAATCAGTTTTAAATGTTAGCAAGTAAGAGGAAAAATTTCAATTACCTTCTTTGACAAACAAGGTACCACAGTAACTGCCACAGTGGATACATGAGACATGTAAAGCAGTATGTCCACTGAATGAAGCATGTCGGGGACTGCAGCCCCTCCTTACTCCTATAATTCTGCATCCTAAAGTCCCATCTTACAAATTTCACTCTTAGCGTTTATCTTGCCTTGTGGAAAACAAGCTAGCTCCTAAGTAAAAGGATCAAGGGCGCATAAGACACCAAAGCAGCCAGGAATGGTGAGAGGGGTAGGATGGGAAGAGAAGAGAAGAGGGAGGGAAAAGAAAGGATGGGAGGCAAGGGTAATATGAATAAAGGAGCCTCATTAATCAACAAATGAGATAAACATGTTCCAAATGATTACAAGTCTAATATAGTTCCTACTTGATCTTTTGTTTGGCAGAATAGGAAGCAGTCTCACCTGAAACACTTGACTCATACACTATCTGTATCCCACGTATTTTATACATACATATATTTCAAAAAGAAGTATGAATTATTTTCATAAAATACAAACACTAAGCAGAAATTATACTATCTGAAGAAAGTGTCTAGAGAGCTACATACATGCATGTTTGTTAAATATAGAAACTAAGCATAATGAGAATCATTATCTCCAGTTTCCAAGGATACCAGGATAAGCACTACTCCTAAATTGCAGTTCATTCAACAAAGGGCACAGAACAATTTATATTCAGGGTCATCCCTGGCTGACAGCAGATGTAGGAGGACGACCAGGGTAAATTACCCTGTTTGTTCGATTTTATTTGTTACCTACCACTTCACAGTCCCTGACCCCCATCCTCCGGTCCCAACCCTGGCAATATTTTATGTGAGAAATTTATAAAATATGATTGTAAATAGCATCTTCCAAGAGGAAAAAGAAGTCCATAAAGGGCAGGGCAGCATGAGGTGTGATTAATGCTGGGAGAGGGTGGGGGCAGCCGCTCTCATTTTCTTTGTCTGTGAAAAGAAGCAGAGGTTGGTTTTGTGCATCAGTCACACAGTGCCTAGAAAGGAACCATGCAGCTTATGTCAACTTCCGGCCCAACCAAGGCGATGCAAGGCTTTTGGAACTTATCACAAGCCATACTGCCTACAATGCATGGTCTCTAGAATCAGAGTTATCTCCAACTTGTTCTGACCTCTACAATTTTCTATCTGTACCTTTCATTGAGAGTGCTTCCCTTGTGTTTTCACAGCAATAAAAATACAAAAACTACTTTCTTCTCAGTCATTTATTTGTTTGTTCAAGACTATTTACTGACTACTTTCACTGTGGTGAGCATTTGTGCCAGCCAGGTGAGTAGTGACAGGGAGCAGGAGGAGGGTTCACCGAGCCTCACTGGGCGAGTATCACTTACAGGGAGTGCAAAGAGAGGCAATCTCCCTCTTCATCAAACTGTCAGTTACAAAAATAGTGATGCAGCTTTTGCGTATACTTTATTTTAAAACCACAGAAAATATATATATATATTGGTTACAATATAACAGCAATTCACTATTTACACAGTTCCAAACCCATCACGTGTCTTCTCAATATAGTAAGACCTCCCAGCAGGTAGCACCTGGTGCCTGTTAGGGACGAGAAACTCTGCCTCCAGATGGATACGGGGCACTGTGCCTAGCTAAGCTTCTTAGCTTAATGTGATAATACACAGAATAAGCTATTTTGATAATGAAGGACCAGGACTTCCCTGCTCTCCACCAGCTACATCAATTGATACTGTTCACTGTTTTAAAGACGTGAAAGACGAAAATATAACAAAGGTCTGTAAGAGTTACATAACATATACAGTATATACCAATAAGACAAGCTATTTTAATCTTAACTGTTAATAGGAAAATGCAATATGTGTCTTCCTACATACTCCTTTCTTATACATTCTACATGACCAGAATATCACATATCTAGATGTACACTGTCACGAACATGTCACTGTAGACCAATCTTCTCTTTTTTTAACACTGA
Organism: Hystrix cristata; assembly: GCA_004026905.1. Lineage (NCBI taxonomy): Eukaryota > Metazoa > Chordata > Mammalia > Rodentia > Hystricidae > Hystrix > Hystrix cristata. Next base: position 13,283 of record PVJO010004796.1, read on the forward strand.
TTTTTTAAATTAAAAGATTGTTCCTAAATCCAACAAAAATAAGAAATTTTAAAACTATTTAAAAACTATATGAAATGAGAAGGTCATCTCAATTCTTTTAAAAGTCATGTCAGTTATTTTGGTGTATTATTTTGACACTGTTTCTCATAAAATGGCTTCAGACAAGATTCTACATCGCAGTCTTGAAGCTTCAAAAATGCGTAAATTGCAAAGGTTTAACTAAATAGGGCACTCGTCCCACGCAGGGCTAGGGCCTGGTGGGGCAAAAACACAGACGCGTTGGCAGGTAGGTGGCAAACACAGAAAGCATTCACAAGTCCCTGGCTGAAAGGTCATCTGCTGTCTCAACTTTTTTTTTAAATAACCCAGACCAGCTTTCACAAACCTCTGAGACAGAAGCCAGCTTACATTAAGCAACATAATTGTATTCCCTACTTGTGCGTATTCAAGTTCAAAAAACAAACCGAACAAACAAAACCCTTCCGCATTTCAAAGTACCCTACCCACCAATTCAGGAGCCTAGAACTTAGACTGGAGCTCCTTGGCTCTCTGGATGTAGAAATCTCAGATGGTCACTCCCGCCCCTCCTTCCTAGTAGTCAAACATCAAAATTATGGTCCTGTGTGCCGCATGTCTTTGAAGATACTTCCCAGCAGCTCAGCCCTCCATTTCTTTTTAAACTAGAAAGTGTTCGCCTGGCAATCCGCGAATCATAAAGGAAGCTCAGACGCCCCTGAGCGCTGCCGCTGATCCTTAAAAAGTGCATTCATGACAACTAGAGAGGGCTCCTGCTCCGCCCGCGAGGCCAGGCCAGCATCCCCGCGCGGGTCTGGCGCAGCTCGGCTCCGGGGCCCAGCTGCCAGCCCTCCGGCCTCCCCCGCAGCCTCCCGCACCGCCTCCCGCGGCGGCTGCGCGCAGCCGAGACCTCAGCTGTCCCGGTGCCGTCGGCCCAGGTAGGGGGTGTGGCGGGGCGGCGGCGGCTAGCGGAAGGCGGTGGGGTGCTCGGCTGGCGCGGGGTGGCACGGCCGCCCGAGAGGGGCGAGGGGAGAGAGGCTGCGGCCGGCGGAGGCGCGGCTGGGGCGCCCCGGGGTGGGGAGCGAAGCGGCGCGCGGGGTCCCGGGACGGGGGCCGGCCGCGGCTCCCGCGGGGGGCGCTCACCTATGCACAGCTGGATGGCGTAGGCGTAGTAGGACCAGCCCAGCAGCAGGCAGATGAACACCACGGGGATCCAGTACAGCACCCGCCGGCACCGCCGCCTGGCGCTGCCCGGGCCCGAGGGCGCCATCTTCCAGCCGCAGCCACCTGCCCAGCTCCGCCGCCGCCGCCGCCGCCCGCGGGCCTGGCTCCGGGACGGGCTGGCGGCGCCCGGAGCGCCCGGGGGGACGGGACCGGGGGCGGCGGCCGGTTGCGCTGCGGCCACTGCGGCCGCCGTGGCGCTAGGTCCCCATCCCGCAGCCCCGAGCCGGCGCGGCGGGCTCCCGACTGCTCAGCCGGCGGCGGCGCGGGCGGCGGCTGCGAGGGAGGACGAGGAGGCGGCGAGGGCGGCGGAGGCTGCGCTCCGCCCCCGACGTCCCCTCGCCGGCGCGGCCGTGGCGCCCCCGGGCGGGCTTTCTGGGCGCTCGGGGTCCGGCGGACGCGCGCGCCTCTCGCCCGGGCACCTCGGGGGCGCCCTGCTCCGTGCGGCCGCCCCCGCGTTTGACCCGGATCGCAGGTGAACCGAGGAGGCGGGGCTCGGGGCTGCTCGGCGGCGGTCGCTCGGGCGGCGGGCTGGGGGCGAGGGCGACCCTCCGGAGCGCCTGGCGCCGGGACAGCGGGGAGCAGGAGCGGCCACCTGGGCGCGGGCACGCGCGGGGCGGGGAAGCAAGCGTGACCCGCGCCTGCCCCGGGCCCCCGGCGGTGGGTTGCCCAGCCCAGGGACGCGCCGCTAGAAGGTGAGGCGCCAGGCAGTGTCCCTGCAGACTGCTCGGGAGATGTCTCGCTTCAACTTGTGGGCGCCGGGAACTGGCGGAGGGCAGCGAGGTGCAGCCAGTTCCGAACCTGTGAAAGGACTGTGTTTGGCCCCTAGGAAACCTGCTCCACCGCCGGGATTGGGGGCAGAAATGCACCACTACGGGGGTCTCCAGCTGTCTT